>APFE030931843.1:107738-138512 GCA_000404065.3 Pinus taeda | reverse complement strand
CTAACGTACCTGATAAGAGAAGGGTTGTGAATAGCAGTACCGACTGACTAAGCGATGAATTCATCAAGTGGTATAGGTAGAAAAGGTATAGTTCTTCAGGTGGGTAGGTTGGTAAGAGTGATGGTAAAGGGAAGGGTTGTATCATGGCATCCCGGGTCTATAACTGTTCCTCCTGAGTGCTTCATTCATTCAATTCATCCAGAAACACTGAAGTAAAGGTAAGGGTGAGGTTGGTGGAACCCGTCCAGAGAAGTTTCTATAGCAGTCCCACCCAAGTAACCGATTCATGAAGCAAGTGTATAAGGCTATAGGTATAGGTCTTAATGTGGTAAAAGAAGAGGTGGGTAGATCTTCTATTATTTCCTAGAATGGAGTGGGTTCTAATTCCATAATTGTATCCTAGGCAATGCTCGGCCAGACCAAAATAGTAAGTCATAGTGATACCAAAGAAGCATCCATTATCTTCAAGAAAGTGTGAGAAAAGCATTTACTGGCAATGCTTAAATGAATCCAAAGGTATAAGGGGGTGAAGCCCGACCCAAACAATAGCGATATCAATGCTAAAAGTGGTTCAGGTAGGTATCATGATGCCAGCCGGTCTATCACCAAGCAAGGGTTGACGAAAGTTAATAGACTGATGGATCTAAGTACTTAGCTAACTTTGTGCCTCCCCCCCTCCCCTTCCTTCTCCTTTTCAATATAAAAGTTGAAGTTTGTGGGCCAGTATCTAGTTGTGAATATGCAAGGTGATATGATGCACATAAGTTAAGGCGAAAGGCTAGTCTAAGCGCGTCCCAAGTAAGCATGCATGATTGAAGGCAAGTGCTGTAATCAAAGCATCTCCTGGCACTGCTGGCTAGCTGTCTTGACATCTCCTAGAAATGGTGTTTGAAGGCGCCCGTGAATGCTTCAAGTTTGGGGGAAAAGAAAGTAGTAGGGGTTAAGTGAGGAGCTACACTAGCTAGAAGTGGGTAAATATAAGTGGTCTGCTGTAGTTAACACTGAAGTAATTCTTTCCGGCAAAAAGGTAATACGAGACTTCAAGGTCTAAGTGCTCATCGACCCAAGAACATGTCTGTCTAATAACTAAGTTTGGTAAGTAAACAGAAGGGTGGTAAAATGTTTCAAAAATATCAAGGTTGGGGTCATACTTAAGAGTAAATAAAGACAAGCAAATAGGCATAGGTAATAGTCATATTTATCTAAGTACGTATGTACCCAACCAAGCCGGTAAGATCTAATAAGTCTGGTAGTATGAAATCCAAAGGTTCCCACACATGCATGATGATCCTACGAAAGGTGGTGGTTCTTAATAAATAGGTGCTTCAACTGTCTCTGGGACTGGATATACTGCTACTGGTGTTGCTAGCTTTGCATTTGCCCTAGCCTATGCTCTTGCATCCCTAGTATTTGCTACTGGTATATTAATACTTCCTTAAACTTAAGACAATGGAGTGCTGTACCGGGAACCCATGATCTTATTTATCTTAAGAAGCACCCCAGATGGATATGGATAGTCACATTAGCCGAGAGAGATGGTGGGTTCAGCTTAGATCGTTGAACTGCCAGATGCAATGGATTGGGTTTATGAGCTCTTACCTTACAACTAGACCAACAATTTCATGAGCCATATGCCTTCTCTTTATACTTTTTACCTTATCCTTTCCTTGTTTACAACCCATCCATATGCTAGAAAGAAATAGACCTGTAGCCCTAGACCAGGAATCACGTAGTCAGTGAGTCAATAATCTATATACCTTACCCCTTAGAAGCCACGGATGGCATGGCAATGAGAATTGGATTGGGGATGGTTGATGAGACCTTACAAGCCCCAGGTGGATTAGATGGATGGATCAGATGGCATGGCATTATGGGATGGGGTTATTAGACCTAAAACCTAGTAGAATCGTCACTATAACTCCCTGCACTCACTGCCTGCCAGATAACTTCTCTTTATACCTCACCCTCATGGGATGGAGTCATGCCCAACCACTCTTTGCTTAAGAGATAATACCTTACCTTGGTTTACAAACTCTTTACCCACCTCCAATACCCATATATGTTGTTAGCCCTAGACCATGAAGAACGTAGTGAGCCATGTTTATCCCTTACCCTTGAAGCTCCCGGTGGATGGAATGATCACCTTACCCTTTCTCTTATTGCCTTAAATCTAGAAGCATGGAGTTAGTAGAGGGATTATCCCAACCTTAGTCTTTAGACTTGGAACAGAAGACCTAGATAAGGATTGTTGAACCCCTTGGTTTGGCTTGATTTACCATTTAAAGGGCTTTCTATTTACCTGCAATAACTAGACCTGCTTGCCCCAAACCATGAAGAACGTAGTGAGTCACATTTCTTATACTTTCCCTTATAAGCACTGGATAGGATGGGTGGATCCCTTACCTTAGACCTTTGAGAATCAGCATGCTTGCCATATCCGCTTTCCATATCCTTAGATTAGACCGGTTTACATGTACCAAGAACCCTCACTAGATAGATCAACCCTATTAGGTTACCGGTATGCATGGTTATTAGCTTAGATATATTTTACTTTATCTTACCCTCTTTTATACCTGAATCTTTGGAGCATGGAGGCACTGTTTTGTTGCCTAACCTCTTAGCCAATAATACAACAGTAGCTAGTGGCATGTGCTATGAACCACAAATTGTGCATTCGCCGAGGCTCGTATTTATGAAATGGGCCAATATTCTGGGCTGGTAAAACACACTTTTTCGTCTTCATTTTGAACCCCCAATTTATTATGGAATTATCGAGACCGAGCCAACACCCAACTATTTGGATAGGACTGAGCCATTCTTAATTCCTCCCATGCCTTGAAGTAGTTCTTCCTTACCACATATCAACCAAAGCAGAGAACTAATAAACTAGTCCCAGGTCAGCATTATAAGGCAGGGCAATACATATTTCCCCTCCTTTGATCTCTTCTCGCAAAGCTACTGAACTTGAGGGTGTCAATTTTAACTAATAGACTTGGTTCATTACTGGCTCCAGGGCTTAAGGGAGGGCCTTATATAAAAATACTCCAAGCAACTGACTTCCAAGCAGGCTATTCTAATTGAAGAAGATGAAAAGTAGGTTCTTCCCATCCTTATTTGCTCCGAAGGATCTCCGAAAGGGCTTGGAGAATTGAATTTGTCAGAAAGCTATGATCACAAGGCTGGCTCCCAGGCAGGGGTGGCTGGATTATTTATTAGCCAAGCGAGGAAGGACTTATAGTTGTTGCATGCTCTTGTGAGGATTAGATTATGGTCCCGAGAGGGTTGGGTTTCCCTTTAGGCAGATATCGTACAGAACTTCAACTTTGTTTAACTGCTGACTTTATATTGGAAGCACCAGATGGATAATCTATTAGTTTAGAGGGTTTACCCTTAGCATATTGCAGATATCGTTTCACTGCCCCGGATAGTTTGAGAATGAAAAGCTGGAACTTAAGATAAGACATGACTAGATGGACCCATAGTCATAGGTAGGGTTCTGGAGAAAATATTGTAGTACTCAAAGAGACCTTCCTAACGAGGTATCGTATGTGCCAAACGAAGATCGTATGACCAAGTTATGACCCCAGGAAGTTGGCTGTCCAATTGACCCCACCGGTTCCCACAAACGCTTGGTGTTTCATCTCCTCAAGTTAGGATTTTGGTAGTTAGGATTTCCATTTAATAAAAAATCCCTTGAGCCTCATTATAAAACAATTCTAAGGCATGTAGCCACCACATCTCTTCTTAGAGATAAGCTACCATCGCCCGAGCTAATTTATCTTCCATTGTGTTTGTAAGCATATTTTAGTTCTATGATGTTAATGAAATGAATATTTATTTCTAATACATCTCTGTGTCTATGTTTATATCTGTATTCTATTGCATTCATCCATAAGTCTAGATTAGGTGTATCCAAGAATCTTCCATCTCTATTTGCATAATCTCTATCTGACTTGTGTTCTCCATGAGACGTACTACCATATGCCGCATTAGTCATGTCCTCTTGTCCATAACTAATCCATGACTGTCCATGTATTTTAGTTATGACAAACTATAAATAATAACTGCATTGAACTCTACCTATTTCTCCTATGCCTTGGCCAACCTTTCCTGTGACTGAATGACCCTATCATTATCTGCCTTGCAACTTCAAATTTCTACCTTTAACCTCTCAAAGTGTTTACTATGTCCTCAAAGTATCCCTCTCTTAGCTGATCGTATGATTTGTGAGGGGAGTCTCTTGAACTGTAATCCACCATTTTTCTAGTCATCTTTGATCCTCTTCTTCCTACAAACATACGATGTCAGATAACCAAATATAAACAAAATCAACATACCTCAGTGAAGTTCATGGGAAGCTATCTCGTCTGCAAAATCAATCCATATTAGCAGGATACATGTATGTACATAATTATATCAATATATCAACATCATATCAATCATCATCCTAGTTACCATGCATAATGTCACAAACCATAACACTGACTAGATACCTACTAATCATATACACTACAATGATGCATAACAACCATATAGGCACTGACATGCATGCATGACAAACACATTTTTCCCATTCAGTCCAAGTATTTGAACCATGCTATGATACCGATCTGTAACCAACCCTCCCACGTTTACCCAATTTCACCACCTTGTCGGGGTAAACATGAGCTTAGGGCTATTATGATATAACTCAACCTCCTAATTACACTTAAGGAAGTGGAATCGACAAATTGAGACTTTACTAACCTTCCAAAACATCCTACAGGTGCTACATGACCTCAGAGGCTGAGAAACCATCCTAAGGGACTAAAAACTAAGCTGGATAACTCCTTATCTTCCGTGGGCCCTTAATCACACCGAAAACAAGGAATCCATGTGGTTGGAAGCCTCAACCTGCTTGCACAAGCTTGCATCCATGCGGTTGCAACCCAAACTTTCTAGTTAGAAGCATGCGGTCACAGATTCTAAGCCTCAATTCCAAGTCAACCTCCAAACCAACCCAAAACTTCATGTAACTTCTCGGATGCATAAATGTCATAAAAACAAAGCTAAACATTCAAATTGGTGGTAGAAAATTGACCTAACCAGGCCTAACCATGATAACCATTTCTTCAAACATATTGAGAACATGTAATCTATAGGTCATGAATGCATATCTGAACATAAGGGACTGATACTTATTTGAGAATCAAGAAGGTCTAATGCCCTCGCATAATATCTTCAATAACATTTGTTAGCTTATGTATTCAATAACCATTCATCAACCAATCAAAACATGTCAAGAGCCATAGCTAGAACATTTTATGAAACCATGCTTATAACCAACATATAATTATAATAAATACCATGATAGAAGAACCATTGAAGCCACATAATAACAAGTACAAATACTAATGAAATACAAGAGGAATATAACTCTTATTAATATATGCAAAAGCCAACCAAGTCAAGGACTTCCACATACCACCTGACCATAGATTGGGTTGAAACAAATATTTCTTCTAGCCGATCACCCTCGTGTCATATTCCAAACATGAATTTGGGACTCGGGAAAAAAACTAGGGATTCCCAAATATTAAACCACCTCCACCCTTAGGATTTATCGCAATCTCGCCAAAACTAGTCAAGGGATCACTAGGCCTAAAACAAGCACACAAACAACCGGGCATTACTATAATCTCACCAAAGGCGATCAAGGGATCACTAGGCCCAAAACAATATTGGATGCCTTAGAATTTATTCATCAATACCTTGAAGAATTTTCTTGTCTCCACCTTCAGGATTTACTACAATTTCACCAAAATCGTTCAAGGGATTCCTAGGCCCATGGGAATTTTCCTGAGACCACCTCACTCGGTTCCAAAACCATATGGAAATACAAAGCTCAACCAAATTAAAGAACCCCATCACAACATGGCTATCTGGAAATGGTAAGTCAAGGCTGAAACCACTATCATACATGGCAAAACCGATGCCCATGATAATAAGAGAACCAAATATGCACATGCATGTACCATGCATTCACAAACCATCTAAGAAATCAGACATGAAACCTGCTACCTGCAAGTATTCTTGCTGAAGCTGCATGATCCAACTTTTCCTTGCTTGTCCCTTACTTTCCTTTGCTTATTTGTCCTTGCTTTACCTTCCTTTCTCCAATGCTAGAATGCTCCAAGAATGCTATAATTGTGCAAGAGTGTGAGAGAATAGAGAGAGCTCCAAAACAAAATTAACAAAAAACTACAAACTTCCTCAGAAGCCTTTTTACCATTGAGGCCTCTATTTTCTTCAATTTCCTCCAATTTCTCCTCATGCAAATTTTGTGACCATTCATCTCCCTTTCATCCTATTTTCCTTTATTTTCATAAATAAACTATCAATTAATGCAACTTTTCCTTTTTCATTGCCTTTTCCAATTTCCTTAGCCATAATAAACCAAAATGAACACCCACTAGGATGTTTTGCCCAACTTTCAACTTGGAAGCGTCCCATGGCCTTGGTCTTATTTTATCCTTTATTAAATTTGTTACATGATCTTTTATCTCGAGGTTATTATAACAATGATCACTTTTGACTAGATCTTGAAGCTTGTTAACAATCTATAAATAAAAATCCTTTAATTCACCATAAAAAAATGTTGAACTTGGAGTCTTTAGTCTCAAAGAAAATTGTGTTGGAAATTCTCATTACATTTAAAATATTATTATTAATGATTTTGCAAAATTCTCATTCTATATTTTCTAAAAATTCTTCTCTCAAATGAAATTTAGTTTTTTTGGAGTAATAATTCTTATGTAATAATCCATAAGAAGCATCCTATCAAATTGATTATTTGTTAACAAGTTATAAAAATTACAAATTTAAAAATAATTAATAAAAAAATGTAAAACTATAAACTAAAGGGAAAATCCATTTATATTTTTAAAATATAAATTATAAATTTAAAAACCAGAATAAAAAAACTTAAAATTTGAAAAATTAAAACAAATCAATGAAAAATTATTAAATATTAATAGACATTGATTTAAAATTGTATCTATTTACTCGAAAAAAATAAAAATCAAAACTTCTTGTAAGGTTAATTATATATAGGAAAATTCTATAGAATTTAATTACATATTTGAACATATTTATAGAAATTTAAATATATAATTGACATTTTTTAATCTATTATGTATATATTATTTTTTTTTAATAATCTGAAAAAAATATATTTTTATTTTTTTTATAATATTTCAAATCTAATATATTAAGTATTTTTTTTTTGTATAATTAAGTATTTTTATTATGGATATCCAATTAATTTTATCAATTTTATTTCAAATATGTAATTTGATAAGCATTTAATTTTCTACCATTATTTTTAATTGTAGATGCTATTTAGAGTGAAAGAGCTAGTTTCGATTCTCTCTTCGTGATTCCACCCGATCCGCTCTTCATGATTCCACGCCCTGTCTCTTCACCCTACCCTATTTTGGTTTATTTATTTATCATTATTACAATAAGTACTCTTTATTTATAATATTTTGTAGCATGTATTATCTTTTTATTTTTATTATGATTCCCTTCCCTTTATTTTTAATTTTTTTGTATTAATATAAAATTATTTATTTAACATAATTAAAATAAATAATTATGTTCCAATATACTTTAGTAATATAATATTTTGAAACCACTTTAACTCTATTATTTTAGACTAATTCTTACTCTATAATCTTTTTTAATTTAATATTTTAATTAATTGGAATATAAAATTCCTAACATTATTTTTATAATTCATTATTATCCTTAATATATTATATGAACTATTCTTATTCAATTCTGTAATATATCTATCTAACCATTCTTAGGACCCATATATATAATATATATATATATATATATTATATTATAAATTATATTCTGTATATATATTCTAACCATTCTTAGACACCATAAATATATAATTTATTATAATATATATATTATATATATATATAAATATTTTAATAGATATTCCTAATTGCCATTTTTAGAATTTTTATTTTCTTGATTAACTAATCACCAACGGTTAGTTTTCAATAGCTAATTCTAAGTAATGATGTATCTATACTATTTATTCTTGAAGATTGAGTGATTTTTTCACCTTGTCCTAAGAATGAACCACATTAATTGGTTCACAACATAGACCAAATCTTAATGATGTGATTAATCTGAAAAACATTTATCTACAATATAAATTACAAGAATCTTAAATCTAATATTTTAAAGATGTGAATAATTTGTTTAATAATAATAATAACTTATAATTTTTTTAATAACACAAAATCACCTCTCTTTCAACACCATTTTGTCAAAATGTTTGGAAAATGTATTTTTCACTTGTATTATAATCTTGTAAAATTTTGTAAACATATTAGACAACACTATTTTGAATTTGTCAGAAACCCTAACCTATTAGTGTTTAAGAGTGATGAAGTTAATATTCAAAACCTCAAGCATTTCACTCAATTATCTAGGTTCATCAAACTTTACTATTTATATTATTTAGCTCACTTCATACTTAAAAACAAGGCCATTTTGATTATTGTATGCATATCTACGGCATTTTGATTATTGTATAAGAGATTGATCTTTATGGTTATGCATTTATTTGAATATTATTTTAGTTATAATATGAGCATTGTTTTGAATTTGTTAGTGGTGAAGTCTAACTCATTAATGTTTAAGAGGAGTGATGAAGTTAGTATTCAAAGTTTTAAACATTTCAATCAAAGATATTGGTTCATCAAAATTTACTTTATATATTATTTAGTTTATTTCATACTTAAAAACAAGGTTATTTGTCTTGATGATGAATCACACTGGTTGGTTTGAAACGTGTCGACAAAATAATATCTCTATGTGATTTTCGCCGAAGATTCTTCTCAAAAAAGGTTATTTGTATTATTGTATGCACATGTTCACCATTTTAAAGTATAAGAGATTAATCCTCATGGTTATGCATTTATTTGAATATTATTTTAGTTATAATATGATCGCCTTGAAGTTTGAACTTTATATTATGGATATTTAATTAATAAAAATCTCTACATTTAGGTATAAGTATATTTGATGATTACATTATATTGATCATATACATGTTAATGTATTAAAAATAGAAATTATTAATACAAGTTTTCCTAGTTAGTAAATGTAAAGTGTTATTGTTACCACCATAATGGTTCAATTCCCTCTAAGTGACACGTTCACTCCTTGCGAGTTAACATAGCTCTATAAAGAGACTGTTTATTGTAGATATGCTAGACACTAGTCTTGAGTGACTTTACAAAAATTGATATCTCTAAGTAAAGTTAATAAAAGGGGTTATTTAATAACTTTATAAGACATATATACCACATTGTAGTATCTCAAATTAAATGATCTCCATTTTATGGTGATCATTAAAGGTATATCAATTTAAAAAGTATGTATAAAAAGTAAAAGAAAATTGAGGAAGAAGTTCAAATTATGGAGCACAAACCTATATTTCTTATCACTTATGATAAGGGACTTTGAGACACCAACCATAATCATATCAAGATGGTAAAATGAATTAAAAATGAAAATTAAATACATAAGAAGTTGCCACTATCAAATAACCATTTGGGTTAGTGTAGTTATATATGTATTTGGAGATTAGAAATTGAGCATCTAACTTTAATACAATTAGAATGTTTAGTGTAGGAGATTTATTGGTACTATTATCTCATTTAGATCAAACATATTTGGAAAGCAAAAACTTCTATCTTTAAGTAGGTGATTGCTACTTCTACATGGACCACTTTAAGTAGGTGATTGCAACTTCTACATGAACCACTTGAATAATAGAAACTAATTATTTAGTATTAAATTAAATAGTTATATAGAAATCTAAACATGATATTAAAGAGGTCAAGTTTATTCCTCAAGAGATTATAATTAATTAGATAGTTAGGAAAGAAGAAGGATTGAACTCTTCCATCTTTAATGTGTGATTATGAGATATTTCGAGTTTCCTTATAAAAGTAAGATTTGCATACATAAAGGAAAAGTCAAATTATTTAAGACCAAAAAGTCATTAATATATAATTGAATGTTAAATTTTACAAAATGGTTCAATGCAAACAATAAATTTGAAGGGTAGCCAGAAAAGTTTTGATTCCTTATTTTATATAAACAAAATAGAAATTTTAACGAGAATAAATGCAAATAGCTAAAATTGATAGACATACACTACAATTTTTTTTAATAAAATTATACATTACCATTATGAGATCTCTACCTCATTCTCCATTTTATATCTAACTCCCTCCTCTCTTGAATAAGCATATGATTGGTACTTTCATATGCTTCTTTTAGAAGTATTAAATTTCATGGATATAGCTGAGATAAACCATTTTATTTCAATATGACTACATTTTTTATGATAATATAATCTATTTAATATTTTATATATAATATTATGAAAAATATTATAGAAATTAAAATAGATATTTTCTAATAAATATATTGATTATTTCACTTTTATATATATTTTTAACACCATACAAATTTATTTTCAACGTTATATAATTTTTTTACGATACAATTTTATATAAATATGTCATTGGAGATATGAAAATGATATATCGTAAATATATATCTTTAAATTCGCATTGAAGATTTGAGTTATATATCTTTATTAGATGATAATGGATTCCAAAAGCAAAAGATTGGATATTTTTTAGCATTATATAATAAATTTAACAAGTTATTAAGATCACAAATTAAGATGATAACATAACAAAGCAAGAGTTTTAAATATCTAATTCATTCACTTTTTAACCTCTATGGAATATCCTAAAATATTTTTAATAATAGTTGAACCTTTTAAGAATCTACATGGTAAAGTGAGAATAAATCTACATGGTTAAGAGTCTTATTACATGTTTGTTTAAAGCTATATATATTTATTTCATATATTAATTCTTACATGAAGTAACTCTTTTTATGAATACGCACATTTACTAACCTTTTAATTTATATGGTTAAGTTAATTATAATTTATATCAAATAAAAAAAATTACTTCCACCGTCTAACTAATTATATTATTAATAAAATAATTTTGTATAACTTCTACTATCTAAATAATCATATTAATCATAAAATAACTTTGCATCAATAGAATTTTAGCTTGTAAATAAATTTTTTTAAAGAAAGTTGGAAATACATTTTATTATTCTGTATACATTTTTATTTTATAAAATAATAAAAATAAAATGATATACATACCCTACAAAGCTAAATGATATACATACCCTACAAAGCTTCAATTTCTCATAACAACATTTCAAATTCCCAATGAATTCTTCCAATGATCGAGGTTCATCATACTCAATCTGATCCTTAAATTCTAATGGTAATCCACTGAAAATTCTCTTAACTTTGGTTTTACCATCCTTAAGATACGATGCATGCCTAGAAAACTTAGATAACTTAGTCATATACTCCTCATTTGTCATCGATACCATCTTCAACTCATAGAACTCCTTGGTCTTTCTATCATAGTACCTCTATGAGAAGTACTTCTTTCTGAATAGTCTTTTGAATTTGTGCCAACTCAACTCCTCTGTCTTGATGCCTTTGACACACTTGACATCTTCCCACCAGATGTATGTTTTCCCTTTGAGGCTAAAAATAACTATTATGGCCTTCATGTTTTTTGTATAGTCAATAAGCTCAAAGAACTTCTTCATTCCAAGTAACCATGCCTCTCCATATTCCGGATTCTTCAAATCTCCATCAAATGTAGGTGGCTTGGATTTCTTGAACTCATTTGGAAAATATCCCTTGTCACTCCTCCTGTAAGGATGATAATGATGATGACCATGGTACCTATCTGAACTAGAACTAGAATAGAACCCATATCCATTGCCTCTCCTATAAAGTGTTGATATAGATGGATATTAGTGGCCACCCACCTATTCAACGTATACCTCCAACTAGTCTCATCAGTTTCCTTGATTATAACACAATTTACTATTTTTAGTAGTTTTTCGAGTCTTGAACTCCAGAACTGTTTTGACCCCATAAACGAAGTTTTTTGAGGCATGCAGTAGGAAAATAACCATAGGTAGGGGCCTTCTGCAAATCTTGTAGGAATCAGATAGACCTTTCTAACAAGGTATCGTATATGCAAAACAAAGATCATATGACCAAGTTATGACCCTAGGAAGTTGGCTGCCCAACTAACCCCAACAGGGCCCACAAACTCTCGGCATTCCATCTCTTGGGGTTAGCTTTTTGGTTGCTAGGTTTCTCCTTTAATAAAATTCCCTTGCGCCTCATTGTACCATGATTCAGAGGCATGTGGCCATGTGGCCATTAGATATCTTCTTAGAGAAAAACTACCATCTCCCAAGCTAGTTTATTTTTCATTTTGTTTGTAAGCATATTTCAGTTCTTTAATCTTAATGAAATGAAGATTTATTTATGCTGCATATATGTGTTTATGTTTATATCTATATTTTGTTATGTTCCTTCATAAGTCTAGATCAATGGTATCATAGTGGTTTTCTCTTTTTCTCTTTTTCTTTTCATCTCCCCAATGAGGTCGTGGTATATGGAGTTAGGGCTTGAATTTGCTGAACCTTTTCAAGACCAACCTCACAAACCTAGACGAACTCCCATGGTAGAAGAAAATAAAGATGAGGGAGAAAGAGGTCCTTTCAAAATATTTCTTGAAGAAGCCCTCGAGTGAAAAAAGAATGTGATGATGGAAACTTTTTCCCAGAGCCTTCGGCAGATGCCCACAAGTGACTCATATTCATTTGGTTGCCACTTTGGAGGCATCACACCCTTCAAGGTATAAGTCAACTTTGACATTCCCATATTTTAAGGTTGGATAGGATGCAAATGCCATAGATAAATGTTTAAATCTATTGTAAGGGTATTTTTAAGCTCATGATTTTTCCAATAGGGAAAAGGTGACTTTTGCACTCTTAAAATCCACCCCCCATATCAAGAACTAATGGGAAACCTACTGTGAAAACAGGGACAAAATAGAACCCTCACTATTTTTAGCCTCACACACTTGAAATTATTTTAGAGATGCCATAAATGAAAAATATTATCCCATGGGGAGCTATGAGGAAAAGTACGTACAATTGAATTTGCTGTGGTAGCAAAGGGATCAAGATGTGCACGATCTGACAAATATTTTCCATACCCTGTGCACAAAGTTGGGTATCAAATATTTTGAGAAACATCGAGTGCTCAAGTATCGTAGTTATTTTCAAAAATACATTAAGGATGATATGGAGTTCTTGGACATATCCTTGTTTGGTGCAACATATCGATATGTTGCCAAGATTGAGAAGAAATTAAAGTACAAGAGGCGAGACTTTGGATCTACGAACCCAAAGCAGAAAAAAGGTGCCCCCAAGCCACATATCAAAGGGTAGAGTTAGGCCATGAACCCCTAGGAAAACTCCTCGAATCCGCAAAAAAATGATGGGAAGGCGCAGGAAGGCACTGACAAGTGGTGTCAGTTTTATAAAACTCCCACTCACAAAATGAATGAATGTTAAGTGAAGAAGGCACTAGTTACCGAGTTAAAAGACTCAGAGACAGATGCATGCTCTAATTTTGATCCAAAACTCAACAAGGGAAATAAGATCATTGACGCTGAACCCATGATGATGGTATTTACCACCAAGATCTAAAAGCTGGAAGCTGGGGATCCAAAGGACGGGGAGTGCCTACTCCACTCGTAGATGTGGGTAAAAGGTTTGCAGATGCACTTCATCCTTGACAGTGGGAGCCAAAAGAACCTGACCTTAATTGAGGTCATTAAGAGATTGAAGCTTCCAACAATGCTGTACCCATAGAAATACACCATCGGGTGGCTCCACCAAGGGAGAGATCTCCATGTCAATCAACAGTGTCGCTTGCCTTATAACATCAAGCACTTTGGAGATTTGGTATTGTGTGATTTTTACCCTCTAGAAGTTTGTGATGTTTTATTAGGTCAGCCATACCTATGGAAGCACCATGTTGTATATGAATCTAGACCTTGTTATGTTATTATTAATTTGGGTTAGAAATTGCACAAGATAACAGAGGTAGCGTCAATTACTGCCTTTTCTTTGATCTCTACTAAAAAATGTAATAAGATCATTTCCCAGTCCAAGAAATTTGTCTTCCTTATGATTTTCCCTTAGAGTAAGAGGAAGATTGTGGCCACATCTACAACCTTCAGATAGGGCTCCTCTACACGGTAGCAGTAGATGAGCAAGGTCATGAAGGAGTACAGGGGCATCTTCAACTCACCCACAGGGGTACCCCTACACTGTCAGGTTAAGCACTCCTTCAATTTGACCCCAAGCACGTTGCTACCTAATGGACCAATATACTGATGATCTATCCTGGAGAATGATGAAATCAAGAGGTAGATTCAGGATATGTTACAGGAAGGGCACATCCAACCAAGCTCATCACCCTATTGGAGCTTGATCATGTTGGTACAAAATAAGGACAAAAAATGGAGGCTCTTATTGATTATTGGGTGTTGAATACGATCACTATCCGAAATCGGTATCCAATCCCACAGATTGATGACCTTCTGGACCAACTCAAGGGGAATATATATTTTAACAAGATTGACTTGAAGTCCGGTTATCACTAGGTACCAATTGAACCCTCCGATGTGTGGAATACAACCTTAAAATCCAAGGAGGTCCTTTTCGAATGGATGGTCATGCCTTTTGGGATGATGAATGCCCCTGAAACCTTCATGCAACTAATGGATGATATCTTGTGGCCCTTCACCAACTAGTTTGAAGTAGTGTATTTGGACGACATTATAATCTTTAGCCAAAGTTGGGAAGATCACATACACCACATTTGACAGGTCCTTTAAACCTTGTGACAACACAAGTTGTGTGCCAATTTGGTGAAATGCACTTTTGATATGACCCAATTTCAATATACGGGGTACATCATTGACGAGCGGGGTGTGCATGTGGACCCAACCAAGATACATCTTATTCAGGATTGGCCAACCCTAACCACTCTAACAGAGCTCCACATCTTTATGGGCCTTGCCAATTTCTATTGTAGGTTTGTGTTTGGATTCTCTCGTATCACTTGGCCCTTGAGTCAAGTCACCAAGGGAAAAGTGAAAGCAAAGTTCTTTTGGCCTGGATCCCATTAGAAGGAATTTTTAGAGTTGAAACATTGCCTCTGCTATCCACCAGTGCTCACATTACCAGACCTACAACAACCCTTTGAAACTGAGACAGATGCCTCTGACTATGCGATCAATGTAGTTATTACCCAACATGAGAATCTAGTGGTATATCATAGTGAGATGATTTCAGAGACAGTCCGAAAGTATCCCACCTATGACAAAGATATGTATTCCATTGTGCCAGGTCTACCAACAATGGAAGCATTACATTATAAGGAAGAAAATAGTCATCCACACAAACCAGTTACCCCTACAGTTCGTACATACACAAGGAAAGTTGCAGAATGATCACCATCAGAAGGTTAGAACCAATAATGTTGCATACTGTCTTAACTGAATACCATTTATGGTATTGAACACTATTCTTGACTCTTGTGGACACGAGACTTCAGAATGCCGACATCTTTACAAGAGTGATCCAGAGTTCAATGCCCCATACCGAATGCTCTTGGGAGGAAAGCAAGTTCTAGAATTTCACCTCCAAGACACACTATTATGCCACCTGGGACACCTTTGTGTTCCTTAAAGTGAGCATGCCAAGATGATTTAGGAGGTGCACTATAGTCGAGTTTCTAGATATTTTGGGGTAGAGAAAACAATGGAACTACTACAAAATTATTTATATTGGTTGAACCTTCGACATGATGTTGGGAAGTATATTAGATCCTATTAGGGTCCTATATTTTTTTAGGACTTCTTAATTATATATGATCATTATTATGTTTGAGAGGTTGTAAATAATATTTCATCTTGCAAATTATTTCCAAAGCGACACAAAGTATCAAGATTTAAGGATATTTTTTCATAACGATGTTTGGATCAGATCAGAATGCATGTGTTTTTAACAGAAAGTGCTAAGAATCAACTTTACAATGGCATTTCTTACGCTCAAATATGATTCACGGATTAAAAGATAGGCCAGAACAAAGTCTTCACTTGAAAAGAAGATAAAGGCCCGGGAACTATTTTTTCTACAGTTTAAATTATGTTTGCATTTATCCCTTGTGAAAAAACTTTTCCCTCATTATGAATATGCAATATGATTCTAAACTCTAGCCGGGAATCACATAAGCATCCCCTCATAGTTTATTCCATTATCCCTTCATTATCTATAAAACCCAACTCTAGCCGCATTTCCATTTTTATCTACACATTCTAACTCTAGACGTAACCCATCGTTTTAATACAAAAACTCTAGCCGCATCCATTGAAATATATTGAAATTCATTTTAAAGGCTTGTATTACCACAATTGGTATATATTACATGAAAATAAAGAAAACTCCTCACCCCTCCGCCGATTGCGATAACTGGGCTCGCATCATCCCGTAGCTTGCAATCACATATTATATAAACTATAAAAAAATGCCCCTTCCCTACTGCGATTACGAGATCTCACTTTAAGTCCTGATTCCTACTTTATAGTCCCATAGTGATTAAGCCCCATATCCCATTAATATCTCTCTTTAAGTCCCGCTTCCCGCTTTATAGTCCCACCATGATTAAGCCTCGCATCCCGCATTAAAATTTCACATAGCAGTCCCACAACAATATCTCCATCCCACAATAACCTCGCGCCGATAATCCTGCACTGATAAACCTTGACAATAGGTCCCTGCCATTGCATTAAGTACTAGACCCCACACCATCTCAAGACCCTCCCCCCATAACGCCCTATTCCCGATTGTAATTGCGATTGCGATGTGGAAAGCCTGGACATACACGATATATTATAAAGTGTTCTTAAATGACGTATCGCATCCAGTCCATAGATAAGTAAAGGGAAAAAATTCGAATTGTGATAAGAACCCTTTTCTCATATGCGATTGTGATATGACCCGTGGATGCTTATGTATCACAGTGTTTAAGTTTTCAGGTCCACTCGTTTGGTAAAACATGGAAAATTAATGGAAAAATTTCTCTGTCTGTATTGCGATTGCGATACGACAAAGGCCTGATCTAGATGTGATTTTGATAAATCCATGTTCGGATGCTATATTTCATTTAATCAATTGGAAAGGCTTTTCAGGTCTGTTTCTTGGAAAACCTGCAATTATAATAAGGAAAGGGTTGTGTGTTAAAAGTAAAATCCTTATCTCTCAACGACCTGGATCAAACCTGCCTAGATCAATGGCAAAGGAAAACTTCAGACCCCACTGAGCTCCATTTCAAATTATTCAAGGGGAGCGGGTCCGAACTCAAATCTACCTGTCATCCTCTCCTTATTTTGGACCCTCCCTTCTCATACATCACTATAACACCCCCTCCCTCCGAAAAGAAGATTCCTTTGACTTTCAAACCCAGCTCCAACTCCACTTCATCTCCCAGCCTCTAGTCCTCAAGCTGCCACGTGGCCCCTCCCAGTATCCATTCATAGTCTGAAACAATAGGAACCCATGCCTTGATTTTAACAGAAAAACAACAGTAAAGGAAAAGAAGACAACAAGGACACATTCAACGTATTTTAATTAAAAAGTATCAAATGAATAGAGGACAACAAGATAAGTACGATTTCTTATTCAACAACTATAGTCATCAAACGGAACACACTGGAATAGTGGGACAACGAGACACACATGCCAGCAACTCAAACAACATTGCTCGATTAAAGACCTAGTCACTACCAGAATGCCCAGAAACAACACCAGAACAAATGCGATTGATATTTTTTAGACAGTTTAATCTATTTTCATACCTTTTTTGTAATAAAATCTTGAATTTTGTTTCAAGACATTTCTTTTAGATATTTGTACTAAATATTAATATTTTAAATCAAGATATTTTTGTAAATAAGTTATAAATACTTCATCATATAAAGTAAGACAGATTGCTTTTTGTACAATGAACACTATTGTATATTGCAGAAGCATCAATGGATTTACTAGTAATACATAAGCTCTTTCACAGGATTCTTGTGTCAAGTTGTTGGTGAAGTGCATCTATCGTCTAATGTGTTTATATTTATTTGTTTATAGAACATATTTGTTTTCAAATTTGAATTATTCAATAGATAAGTAAAAGGAAAAAATTGTTTAAATCTACACTCTACACCAGGCGACGAATAATTTCAATGTTTTCTTTTGATATTTAAATATAGAATTCAGGTAACAATGCTCTATATTTGAAGTGAACCTTAAATATGTTCTTCTTGTCCATTTCACAAACCTTAAAGAATCCATTCAGTTTGGCTACCCTTCCTTGTGAGATCTATCTATAGACACTGAAATCAATATATATTTTATGTAACAGATTGTGTAGCCCAAAGGTAATCTAGTTATCAACCAACCATTCAAATACAAATCAAACCTTAAACTTCATAACTAGCCTAATATTCAATCCAACAAAGTTAAATCTTACAGAGAGAGCCCTCTCTAAAGCTGGCAGGGCTAGATCCCAACTTCCAAAGTTGTTTTGTGGTAACCTTTGTGATCTTCTTCTACAACCTCAGAAAATTATAGAGTGCTAAGGTTCCGGCGATTATACTCGGGAGCAAACATTTCATGTTCCTCAGAAAAGTGTATTAAGTTCCAGATTTGATTACTGATGGTGGACATATCAAACAAAAGAAGGTTGTATCATTCACCTGGTGACTCCATGTTTCAAGCATCCAAAGCTTCAAAGTTTTAGGGTGACTCTAGTGTTAAAGAATCCATATTTGCAGAAAACTCATGGCGACTTCACTACAGATTGATCAATTTTCTTGCTAAGCAACATAACAAGGTATGTGGTAAACCCTAGATATGGTGACGTTTTAAAATAATTCGGGGATACATTAACATATTTTCAAATTGTTGAATCTTTTTCAACGAATGCGTTTCATTGTTTGAAAATGAGAAAAATTTCTGCTGAAAGTAATATTTGTTTTCTTGAGTTAATTGTTGAAAGCTTTAAGAAGGGTATTGAACTTTTGGATTTTCAGATTTAGTCATATAGTTTCCGAGATCCTAAACAGTTCTTAGAAAATCTTCCTTCTCCAAAACAGGAGGAGATTGTATTGCCTTTTGATTTTCAGATTGATGAGATTCTTGTTTTTTAGCATAAGCCTGAAACTGAATAGTGGGAATCAGGGTTTAACCTTGAGAATACAACTAATGAAAGCATCCATGCTTAATTAGTCAATGAAGGCCTGTAAGGTAAACTAATTAATCATGCCTTTACTGATCCTATAACAAACTACATGGAGGTTCTTTTCAACGCAAGAGTTCAATCATATTTCCATGATCAGATCTAATAACAGTTGCCATTGCATTCTAAAAGCTTTGATTTTATGGACAAAAAATCAAGTTGTCCTTTTGATTGTACTAACAAGCAATCAAGAAGTCCATTTGTTTCAGAAAATACTTGACTTGCTTCATTGGCATTTTTGTATTATTTGATTCAGCATTATTTCCAGTAACATAGAGTAGGTAGTAGTGTGCAAATAAGATCGACACTCTCAATATATTTTTCAAGAATTATTATCAAGTTTTCAGTTTCAGATAGTAGTACAAATTTTAGTTTAGTGTGTATTTTAAATTTCAGTTTGCAGAATGGTTTTGGTTTCAGTTTAAAAGTTTCAGTCACAAAGTTTTTTATGGCATAACATGTTGTAGATTTGGGATCAACCCAATGGATCAGGCTACTAGTCTATGGTGTTCTTGACACTTCACTAGGAAGTGCCATCCCTAGTTGGAGCCACTGTTAGGGTCCTATAATTTTTATAGGATTTCTTAATTATAGATGATCATTATTATGTTTGAGATGTTGTACATAATATTTCATCTTGCAAATTATTTCCAAGGCGACACCAAGTATCAAGATTTAAGGAGATTTTTTGATAACAATGTTCGGATCAGATAAGGATGCATGTGTTTTCATCATAAATTTCTTAGAAGAATATTTCCAATGGTATGTCCTACGGTCAAATCCGATTCTTGGATTAAAAGATAGGCCAAAATGAAGTCTTCACTTCAAAAGTAGATAAAGGCTCGGGAACTATTTTTGCTATAGTTTAAATTATGTCTGCATTTATCCCTTGTGAAAAACCTTTTCCCTCATTATGGATATGCAATATGATTCTAAATTCTAGCCAGCACCCACACAACCATCCCCTCATAGTTTATTCCATTATCCCTTCATTAGCTATAAAACCCAACTCTAGCCACATCTCCATTTTTATCTACACATTCTAACTCTAGCCGCAACCCATTGTTTTAATACGAAAACTCTAGCCACATCCATTGAAATATATTGAAATTCCTTTTAGAGGCTTGTATTACCGCAATCAGTATATATTACATGAACATAAAGAAAACTCCTCACCCTCCACCGATTGCAATACCTGGGCTTTCATCATCTGCAACTCGCAATCATATATTATATAAAACATAAAACAACACCCCTTCCCAACTACGATTGCAGGATCCCGCTTTATAGTTCCACAGTGATTAAGCCCTGCATCCTGCATTATAATCCCGCTTTAGGTCTCACTTCCCGCTTTATAGTCCAATGATTGAGCCCTTCATCTCGCATTAAAATCTCGCATAGCAGTCTTGCAGCGATATTCCCATCCTGTAATAACCCCACGCCGATAAAACCCAACGATAGGTCCCTGCCATTGCATTAAGTCTCAACCATTGCATTAAGTCTTGACCCCCACACAATCTCAAGTCCCTCCCCCTGTAAGGTCCTATTCCCTGATTGCGATTATGATTGTGATGTGGAAAGCCTAGACAGACACGATATATTATAAAGTGTTCTTAAATGGTGTATCGCGTCCGGTCCATCGACGAAGTACTATGGAACATGGTTAAGAACCATTTTCCCATATGTGATTGTGATATGACCCGCGGATGCGATATATTATGTATCACGTTGTTTAAGTTTTTAGGTCCGCTCATTTGGTAAAACATGGAAAATTAATGAAAAAATCTCTCTGTCTGTATTGTGATTGCGATACAATAGAGGCTCGATCTAGATATGATTGTGATATAACCCTGTTTGGATGTGATATTTCATTTAATCAATTTGAAAGTTTTTCCAGGTTTGTTCCTTGGAAAGCCTGCAATTATAATAAGGAAAGGGCCGCATGTTAAAAGTAAAATCCTTATCTCTCAATGACCCGGATCAAAGCTTCCCAGATCAATGATAGAGGAAAAATTTAGACACCCCCGAGCTCCATTTCATATTATTCAGGGGGGGGACTTGAATTCAAATCTACGTGTCATTCTCTCCTTATTTTGGACCCCCCTTCTTATACATCACTATGACACGCCCCCTCTGAAAAGTAGATTCCTTTGACTTTAAAACCCCGCTCCACCTCCACTTCATCTCCCGGCCTCCAGTCCTCCACTGCCACATGGCCCCTCATAGAATCCATTCATAGTTTGAAAGAATCACCCCCCATGCCTTGCTTTTAACATAAAAAATAGAAGTAAAGGGAAAGAAGACAGTGAGGGCACATTCAACATATTTTAATCAACAAGTATCAAATGGACAGAGGAACTTTTGGAGTTGTTTTGACCCCTTAAATGGAACTTTTTTGAGGTGTGCAGTAGGCCCACAGCCATAGGTAGGGGTCTTCCACAAATCCTGTGGTACCTAGAGAGACATTTCTAACAAGGCATCGTATGCACCAAATGAAGATAATATGACCAAGTTACGACACCAGGAATTTGGTTTCCCAACTAACCCTACTAGGGCCCATAAACTCTTGGTGTTCCATCTCCTCAAGTTAGGATTTCCCTTTAATAAAAAGGGCCTTGAGCCTCATTATAACAAACTTCTAAGGCATGTAGCTACCACATCTCTTCTCAGAGATAAGCTATCATCGTCCGAGCTAGTTTATTTTCCATTATGTTTGTAAGCATATATCAGTTCTTTGATATTAATGAAAAGAAGATTTATTTCTACTACATCTCTGTGTTTATGTTTATGTCTACATTCTGTTGCATTCATGCATAAGTCTAGATCAAGTGTATCCAAGAATATTCCATATCTATTTGTGTCATCTCTATCTGACTTGCGCCAACCATGACACCTACTACCATATGCCCCATGTTTCTGCAATTCTAACAAACTCTGAAGAATAATTGCATTTACCTCTACCTGTCTCTCATATGCCCTAGTCAACCTTTCGTGTGACCGAATGATCCTGTCATTATCTACCTTGCAACTTCAGATTTATACCTTTAAACTTCTCAAAGTGTCTACTATGTCTGGAGAGTACCCGTCTCTTGGCTGCTCATCTGATCTGTAAGGGGGGTCTCGTGAACTGTAATCCACCATTTTTCTAGTCATCTTTGATCCTCTTCTTCTTACAAACATACCATGTCAAATAACCAAATACAAACATAATCAACATACCTCAGTGAAGTTCAGGGGAGTTTATCTTGTCTGCAAAATCAATCCAGATTAGCACGATACATGTATATACATAATCATATCAATATATTGACATCATATCAATAATATTCCCAATTACCATGCATGAGGTCACAAACTATAACACTGAATAGATACCTACTAATCACAACCACTACAATGCATGCATACAAGCATATAAACACTAACATGCATGCATGACAAACACATTCTACCCATTCAGTCCAATTATTTGAACCATGCTCTGATACCAATATGTAACCAACCCTCCCACATTTACCCTCTTTCACTACCCTGTCGGGGTAAGTGTGAGATGAGGGCTATTATGACATGACTCAACCTCTGTATAATTAAGGAAGTGGAATTAAAAAACTTGAGACTTTGCTAACCTTCCAAAACATCCTATAGGTGTTACATGACCCTGAGAGGCTGAGAAACCATCATAGGGGACCAAACCCTAAGATGGACCCCTCCTTCTCTACCCTGGGCCCTCAACTGCACCCACAACAGGGCCTCCATATGGTTGGAAGTCTCAACCCTCATGCACAAGCTTGCATCCATGCGATTGCAACCAAAAATTTCTAGTTAGGAGCATGTGGTCACACATTCTTATCCTAAATTCCAAGTTAGCCTCAAAACCATTGCCCAAAACTTCCCCTAACTTCTTAGATGCATAAATGACATAAAAACAAAGCTAAAAATGCAAATTGGTGTAAGAGACTTGACCTAACCAAGCCTAACCATGATATCCATTTCATCGCACATATTAAGAACATGCAATCTACCGGTCATGAACGCATATCTGAACATAAGGGTTTGATAATTATTTGAGAATCATCAATAAGGTCTAATGCCCTCTCATAATATATTCGATAAAATTTGTTAGCTTATGTATTCAATAACCATTCATCAACCAATCAAAACATGTAAAGCACCATAGCTAGAACCTTTTATGAAACCATGCTTATAACCAACATATAACTAGAATAAATACCATGATAGAAGAGCCATCGAAGCTGCATAATAGCAAGTACAAATGCTCATTAAATACAAGAGGAATATAACTCTTATTAATATATGCAAAATCCAACCAAGTGAGGGACTTCCACATACCACCCGACCATAGATTGGGTTGAACCAAATATTTCTTCCAACCAATCACCCTCATGCCATATTCCAAGCATGAATGTGGGACTCAAGAAAAAAACCAAGGCTTCCCATAGATTAAACCACCTCCACCCTGAGGCTTTACCGCAATCCAACCAAAACTAGTCAAGGGATCACTAGGCCTAAAACGAACACACAAACAGCCAGGCTTTACCGTAATCTTGCCAAAAGTGGTCAAGGGATCACTAGGCCTAAAATAACCTTGGATGCCTCATAATTTCTTCACCAATACCTTGAGGAATTTTCCTATCTCCACCTTCAGGCTTTACTGCAATCTCTCCAAAATTGGTCAAGGGATTCCTATGCCCTTGGGAATTTTCTTGAGACCACCTCACTTGGTTCCAAAACCATCTAGAAATCTAAATTTCAACTAAATGAAGGAACCCCATCACACCATGACTATATGGAAATGGTAAGGGAAGGATGAAACCACTGTCATAC
The DNA here is from genome assembly GCA_000404065.3 of Pinus taeda. NCBI lineage: Eukaryota > Viridiplantae > Streptophyta > Pinopsida > Pinales > Pinaceae > Pinus > Pinus taeda. The sequence goes on along the minus strand of APFE030931843.1, from coordinate 114,313 downwards.
ATGGAAAAAACCATTCCCATGATAATAAGAGAACCAAATACACAGATGCATGTACCATGCATTAAAAAACCAACTAGGAAATCACACATGCAACTTGCTATCTGCATGTATTCTTGTTGAAGCTACATGATCTAACTTTTGTTTGCTTGTCCCTTGCTTTCCTTTGCTTCCTTGTCCTTCCTTTACCTCCCTTTATCTAATGATAGAGTGCTCCAAGAATGCTCTATGTGTGCAAGAGCATGAGAGAATAGAGAGAGCTCCAAAACTGAATTGACAAAAAACTACAAACTGATCCTTAGAAACCTTTTTACCATTAAGGCCTCTATTTTCTTCAATTTTCTATATTTTCCTTCAATTTCCTCCACATGCAAATTTTGTCACCATTCATCTCCCTTTTATCCTATTTTCTCATTTTCATAAATAAAATACCAATCAATGCCTCTTTTCCTTTTTCAATGCCTTTGCCAATTTCCTTAGCCATAATAAACCAAAATGAACACCCACTAGGATGTTTTTCTGAACATTCAACTTGGAATATGCGTCCCATAGCCTTGGTCTTACTTTTCCTTTATTAACTTTATTACATGATCTTTTTTCTTGGAGCTATTACGACAATGATCAATTTGGGCTAGATCTTGAAGCTTGTTAACAATCTATAAATGGAAATCCTTTGATTCACAATCAAAGAAATTGAACTTAAGGTTTTTAGTCTCAAAGAAAATTGTTTTAGAAATTCTCATTACATTCAAAATATTATTACGAATGATTTTGCAAAATTCTCATTTATGTTTTCTAAAAATTCTTCTCTCAAATCCATTTTTTTAGAAATAACGATAAAAAAAACAACATACCAAATTGATTTAGTTTTTGACCAATTAAAAAATATAAATTTAAAAAAAAAAAAAAAAAACAAAAAAAAATTTCATCTATATTTTTAAAAATATAAAAATTATAAATTAAAAAACAAGGATAAAAATACAAAATTTTAAATAAAACAAAAAATTCAATGAAAAATACTTAAATATAATACACATTGATTTATAAAAATGTATCACTTACTTGAAGAGAATAAGATTAAAAAACTGTAATATTTAATTTTAAATATAAAAACTTCTATAAAAATATAAAATACATAATTGAAATATTTTAAACTATGTATTGTACAATACATCACATAAATAATATTATTTTTATTTTTGAATATGCAAAAATTATATTTTTATTTTTATTTTTTATAATATCTCAGGTCTAATATTTTGAATTAAATAACATTTTTATTATGGATATGTAATTGATTTTATTTATTTTATTTGAAATATGTGAATTAAGCATTTTTATTATGGATATGTAATTTATTTTATTTGAAATATGCAATTTGATAAGCATTTCATTTTCTTCAATTATTTTTAAGGTGAATATCGACAGAAAATCGCCTTTCTTTTCTTTGAACACCATTTTGTCAAGGATGTTTGAGAAAATTTGTTTTCACTTTTATTATAATTGTGTAAACATATTAGAAAGCATTATTATAATTTTGTAAACATATTAGAAAGCATTATAATTTTGTAAACATATTAGAAAGCATTGTTTTGAATTTGTCAGTGGTGAAAGCCTATTAGTGTTTAGAAGTGATAGAAGTTAATATTCAGAGCCTCAAGCATTTCAATCAATTATGTTGGTTCATCAAACTTTACTATTTATATTATTTAGTTCCTTTCATACTTAAAAACAATGCCATTTTGATTATTGTATGCGTATGTACGTCATTTTAAAGTATACGAGATTAATCTTTATGGTTATGCGTTTACTTGAATATTATTTTAGTCATAATATGATTGCTGTCGCTGTTTTGAATTTGTTGGTAGTGAAAGCCTAACCTATTAGTGTTTAATAGTGACGAAGTTAGTATTCAAAGCCTCAAGCATTTCACTCAAAGATCTTGGTTCATCAAAATTTACTCCATATATTATTTAGTTCAGTTTATACTTAAAAACAAGGTTATTTTCATTATTGCATGCATATGTTTACCATTTTAAAGTTTAAGAGTTTAATCTTTATGATTATGCATTTATTTAAATATTATTTCCGTTATAATGATTTCCATAAGGTTTCAACTTTATATTATAACTATTTAATGTATTAACAATAGAAATTATTAATACATATTTTTTAGTTAGTAAATGTAAGATGTTATTGTTACCATCATAATGGTTAAATTCTGTTTTAATGATATGTTTATTCTTTGTGAGTTAACATAGCTCTATAAAAAGACTATTTAATTTAGATATGCTAAATACTAGTCTTAAGTGATTTTAGAAAAATTGATATCCCAAAGTAAAGGCACTTAATAAAAATGGTTGTTTGGTAACTTTATAAGATATATATGTCAAATTGTTGTATCTCAAATTAAATAATTTACATTTGATGGTGATTATTAAAGGTATTTCAAAAAAAATATGTATGAAAAATAAAAGAAAATTGAGGAAGAAGTTTAAATTATGGAGCACAAACCTATATTTCTTATCCCTTATGGTAAGGGACTTTTAGACAAGAATAATAATTGTCTCAAGATGGTAAAATGAATTAAAAATGAAAATTAAATACATAAGAAGTTGTCAATACCAAAAAATAATTTGGGATAGTGTAATTGTATATGTGTTTGGAGATTAGAAATTGAGCATCTAACTTTAGTACAATTATAATGTTTAGTGTAGGAGATTTATTAGTACTATTGTCTCATTTGGATCAATATTTTGATTATATTATGTTTAATGAATCACATCTTTGAAAGAAAAAAATTATATCTTTAAGTAAGTGATTGCAACTTGCACATGAACCAACTGAATAATAGAAACTAATTACTTAGTATTAAATTAAATAGTTATATAGAAAGTTAAACATGTTATTAAAGAGGTCAAGTTTATTCCTCAAGAGGGTATAATTAATTAGATAGCTATGAAAGAGGTTGGGATTGGGCTCGTCCATCGTTAATGTGTGATTATGAGATATTTCTAATTTCTTTATAAAAGTAGAATTTGTATACTTAAAGGAAAAATTCAAATTATCTAAGATCAAAAAATTCCATTAATATAAAATTGAATGTTAAATTTGACAAAATAGATCAATGCAAACAATGAATTTGAAAGGTGTAAGAGAAGTTTTGATTCCTTAATTTATATAAACAAAATATTTGTTCTCGACAAAAATAAAGGCAAATAACTCAAATTGATAGAAATACACTACATTTTTTTTTAATAAACTTATATATTCCATTATAAGATCTCTATCTCATTCTCCATTTTATATCTAACTCCCTCCTCTCTTGAATAAGCATATGATTGGTAATTTCATATGTTTTTTTAGAAGTATTAAATCTCATGAATATAGGTGAGATAAACCATTTTATTTCAATATGACCACATTTTTTAATGATTATAATTCTTCAAATTTTAAATAAATATTATGAAATTATTAATTGAAAATTTAAAATTAAATTTTTTTACTAAAATATATAATTATTTCAATATTTATAATTTTTTAACAATAAATTTTATGAAAATTGTTATTGAAGATATAACATAGATATATCTTAAATAGATATTTTTAATTGTCATTGAAGATTTGAAGTAGATATCTTTTATTATGATAATAAAAGCCAAAGATTAGATATTTTTTTAGCATTATATGAGAAATTTAGCAAGTCATTAAAATTATAAATTAAAATGACAGCTTAACAAAAAAAGTTTTAGATATCTAATTCATTAACATTTTAATAAAAACAATCCACAATTCATAATCAAAATATAATAATTGTTTATGTTTTAATCTAAACTATTGGTGTATAAATTTATTACAATATAATGTTTTATTAATATTTTAATTCGTTATGTTACTTATGTATTTTGTATTTTGGAAATGGATTCCAGAATTTTAATTGTGAGGTTATAAAATATGGAAGATTTATAAAATATTTTTAATAGTAATTAAACTTTTAAGATATACATGGTAAAGTGAGATACATCTATATGATAAGAGTGTTAATTTAATGTTTTTTTAAAGTTATATATATTTAACTTAATATATTAATTATTTTAATGAGTATTTGTTTTTGAGAATATCACTTTACCAACCATTTAATTTATATGGTTAAGTTAATTACAATTTATATCAAATAAACAAAATTACTTCCACCATCTAACTAATCATATTATTAATTAAATAATTTTGTATAGCTTCTATTATCTAAATTATCATATTAATCATAAAATAACTTTTCATCAATAGAATTTAGCTTGTAAATATTTTTTTAATAAGAAAGTTAGCACATAAATTTTATTTTAATAAAAATAAAAAACAAAATTATATACATACCTTACAAAAGAAACATATTTTTGCGGACATAGTTTCACTGAGCAAAGAGGGTAAGGAGACAATTGCTACAAAGATGGCTTCAATGAGCAAAGAGGGTAAGGAGATAATTGCTACAAAGATGGCTTCAATGAGCAAAGAGGGTAAGAGGATATATTGCTACAAAGGAAACATATTAATGTAGATATGGCTTCAATGAACAAAAAGAGTAGAGTGACATATTGCTACAAACATGGCTTCAATGAGCTGAGAAGGTAAGGGGATAGATTGCTACAAAGGAAACAAATTGCTGCATATATGGCTTCAATGAGTAAAGATGGTAAATGAATAGATTGCTATAGACATGGATTCAATGAGCAAAGAGGGCAAGGGAACATATTGCTACAGACATGGCTTCAATGAATAAAGAGAGTAAGGGGACATATTACTACAAAAGAAACTAATTATTGTGCTTATGACTTCAATGAGAAAGGATGGTAAGGGGAGATGTTACTAAGGACATGGCTTGAATGAGCAAAGAGGGTAAGGGAAAAAATTGCTACAATGGAAACATATTGCTACAAATATGACTTCAATGAGAAAAGAGAATAAAGGGACAAATTACTACAAACATGGCTTCAATGAACAAAGATGGTAAGGAGATAGATTGCTAGAAAGGATAGGTTGCTACAAAGGAAACATATTGCTGCATATATGGGTTCAATGAAATAAGAGAGTAAGGGGACATATTGCTACAAACATGGCTTCAATGAGGGAAGAAGGCAAGGGAATATATTGCTACAAAGAAAACAAATTGCTGCATATATGGCTTCAATGAGTAAAGAGGGTAAAGGGACAAATTGCTATAGACTCTACTTCTATGAGCAAAGAGGGCAAGGGGACATATTGCTACAAACATGGCTTCAATGAATAAAGAGAGTAAGGGGACATATTACTACAAAGGAAACTAATTGTTGAGGATATGACTTCAATGAGAAAAGATGGTAAAGGGACATATGAATACATACACGACTTCAATGAGCAAAGAAGGTAAGGGGAAAATTGCTACAAAGTAAACATATTGCTACAAATATGAATTCAATGAGCAAAGAGAGTAAAGGGACAGATTGCTACAAACATAGCTTTTATGCACAAAGACTTTAAGGAGAAATATTGCTACAAACTAAACATATTGCTGCAAATATGGCTTCAATGAGCAAAAAAGTTAATGGGACAAATTGCTACAGATATGGCGCTTCGATGAGCAAAAAGGGTAAGAAGACTGATTGCTATAGACATGACTTTAATGAGCAAAGAGGTTAAGAAGAAATATTGCTATAAAAGAAACAAATTGTAACAGATATGACTTCAATGAGCAAAGAAAATAAAAAAATATATTACTACACATGGATTCAATGAGAAAATGAAGTAAGGGGACAAATCACTACAAAATAGCTTGAATGAACCAAGAGAATAAGAAGACAGATTGCTACACGAGAAACATATTGCTACAAATATGATTTCAACAAATAACGAGAGAAAAAGGACATACTGCTATAAACATGGTTTCGTTTATCAAAGGTAACATGGTTTCAATGATAAAAAATAACAATGAAAACAATATCATGCGAGAGGGCGTAATCCATTCTGAAACGGTTATAATAATCCAAATATTTACCAGGTGATGGAAGTATTAAGCAAATTAAATCTGGAGTGTCTCATAAAATTTGCACATGTTATAATAATATACGAAACATTATAAGGGTTTTGCCATAATTTACAAACTGCTTAGTTTCCTAACATACAAATACACATACAGTACAGTACTAATATACCAGAGAACACCAAGGGTTTCACCATCATAGCATAATAATATACAAAATATCACAAGGGTTTCACAATCATAAAATAATTTATTTATTAGTATATAGGAAGCACACCCTCAATTAAAACATACATGCAATATGGTCAGACAGACAATCTGAAAAATGATAACAAAAACTTCAAAGAAAAGGCTGGCCTTTCATCATTTTCTCTCACATGCTTCTGTTGAGCATGCTCTCCACCCTCTTCATCGATATCAGTCTCTCCATCGCCAACTTCTTTCTCTGTTTCGCAATGAAGTCCTCTGCCTCTGTGTCCACACGTGCTTGCTCTTCCTCGGCCTCATCTTCCTCAACAATTGTAATTGCCCGACCTTTAGCTGCAGTTTAATAGTCTTAATAAAA
>APFE030931843.1:64072-74258 GCA_000404065.3 Pinus taeda | reverse complement strand
TAAAAAATCGCTCCGGGATTCGCTCCCAAACCGGGAGCTTCTGAAAATGGTCGCTCCCGCTCCCGCTTCCGCTCCCGCTTCCACTCCCGCTTCCGCTCCCGCTCCCCGCTTCCGCTCCTACTCCCAAGTAACATTGGATGATTCAAACACTTTTTGGTTGATTAAAATCAGGGACGAATGCAATGAAGTTCAGGATTTTCTTGTACCTCCATTTTGTTCATAATTTAGGTTTAACTTAATAATATAGAAAAATCTTGTAATGCAATGGGTGCTTGTATGGTCAAACCATTAAAAAAAAGGACATTGACTTTTTATAACCACAACAATTTGGAACTTTTACAGTAGAAAACTACACAAATTATTTGGCATCATGTTTGCTACTTGAAGTGTTAAGAGTTTTTGTCAATTGTTTCCATTAAAATATCTTAATTTGTGAATATCTAAATTTTGGTGAGTGGAGTGTAAGTTTGGTTGTTGAGTATCTCAATGTTGTTTAATAAGTTTGTTTTTCTAAAAATTTATAGAAGGGAAAATATTGCCAATTAAAATAAAATTTATATTTTCAAGCATATTAAAATTATTATCATGTGCAATAAAGTTATTAATGCAAGAAAATTGACTTTTCCTGTCATTCTAACTTTTCTATTTTTGGGATGACAATGCACTAGTCACATCAAGGTAGCCCATACACTTTTCTCTTTGACACATTGGTGTATACAATTAAAACTCACTTATTCCAGCTACATCTATAAACTAGAATTCACCAAATAGTCACATATACACTTCTTGATCACGCGTCTTTCTGGAGTTACACTTTCCAACACAATTTTTTTTTTGGTCAAGTAAGAATGGAGCTTTCTATTAACTGAACAAGTAAATTACATATTTTATAGGGTAAACCAAAATTCCTTTTGTTTACCAAAAAAATGTCCACATAACCTATCGGAAGCGTTATTGGTTTTAAACCTTTAAAACTCAGAACCATTCACTCTATCCACTCTATCGGAAGATATGGATTACACAGGAAATACACAAAAACCCGACCCGTAACCCAAAAGGTCGGACTTCAAAAATATTATATCCACGATTATAAAAAACGGCAGGTTCGCACTTCCAGTACAACACCCTCCCACTGCGCTCACTGAACACCGATCACCGATCAGCCTGAAATCATCCGTACATATGATACAACGATCAATGGCTATCGTCGAATCGTTTATTTGCATATTGGCGAATCACAATGCCAAATCCTTCGCTTACCTCCGATTGCTAAACACCACTTTCATGATCGAACCTCCACCGTTGATCAACCCTTCGTGGATCCAACGGTCCACGCAAATTTTGGGTGGACAAGTAGCGCGAGGATTAACTGCCTGAAAAGTGGTATCCTCTTTCCTCCTTGCTGCTACATGTCGCTTGAAGAGTGGAATCAGAGGCCTTCCTCGAAATATTGGTTACTACTTAGACCCTGTCCGAAATACCACTTGTGGTTCGAGAAACCATTTCTTTCGCCAAGTGATGATCGTCAATCAAACCCATCAGACAGTTCTCATTCCTAACTCCCTACGTCGCTGATCTTTTTCTTATCGATGGATTTACGCTTAAACCCTAGTTTCTTTTCCATACTACGTTTAACACACAATCACTCATGTATAACAATATTTCGTTAATCAATGTGTCGCCATTGATCCATACAACGGTCAATGGATGATCAAACCTGCAGCACTTCCAAAATCGGTCCTCACACCACTGCATCCTCTGCTGATCTCAGCCCTCCACTCAAATCCGATGGAATAATAATGCTAATACAATCTTTGGATTGTGTCCAAACAATAGGCAAGCATTTTAGGCTTCCTTATCCTCCGGCCTGTCTCCTGATCCTCTTAGATCCATCCTGTAAATCCATTGCCCCATATCTTTGGCAGCCTGATAGAGGCAGTCCTCTAACAGTTTTCCTGGGGGTAACAACCAATCATGCCGAGTGTCCCTTTCCTTATTAATCACTCGTTCGTTTGCCAAACGATCCGCTAACATGTTAGCTTTTCTTTTCACATAGACAAAGCTTACAATTTTTAAGGTTTGTAGGTGGCAGTAGATACGGTGAAAGACCTGCGAAAGCCTCCAGTGCTTTGACACTTTATTCGGTGATGCACCATTGCATATTTTCTTGGCCGCTCTAATAATCAATTCTGAATCGGCTTCAATGATGACATTATGTGAATTTGAATCCACCAAGATTTCCAAGCATTTCTCTAGGGCCATGAGTTCCGCCATGTTATTAGTGGCCTTCCCCAAGTGGCCATGAAAGATATTCTTTATCTGACCCTGTTCATCTCTTATAACACCCCCAAAACCATCTAACCCTGGGTTGCCCTTAGATTCTCTGTCTATATTTACCTTTAAGAAACCATATGGAGGAGGCTTCCAAATGTTTATATCTGCATTTATTTAGCTCACTCCCTTGATTATGCCCTGTGGACTTATGGATTGGAGACCTAAATGTAGTAGAATATTCGCATCTTGGGGCAGAGGAGGGTCCTTAGGAAATGTCCTCAACGACCTTCTGACTGTGTCTTTGAGCTGCCTTAAAATTTGGTCAATTATGTGCTGGGGCTTGCTTTCTTTGTTCTTGAATATCTGACTATTACGCTCTTTCCAAACATTCCAGATGACAAAGCCTGGAACCGGAGTCTAGGCTTTATTAATGATTTCATTCCCTGAGAAGTTTTTCCTCCAATTCTTCAAAGTGTTGGAGATGCTGAGTTTGTCCCTATCAATGTGCCTAAATATTGAGGCCACCCATTCCCACACGATGGAGGTGAAAGGGAAGAGGTTGAGAAGGTGACCCATCGTCTCCTCTTATGAGCCACAAAGGTAACATTTGGATGGTCCAGTGAAGCCTTTTTTTAGGAGACTCTCCGAAGTTAAGATTTTCTTTGATGAAATAGCCAAATAAATAACTTTATTTTCATCCAGTGGGGGCTCTGCCAAATATTCTTCCAAGCTTGATTAGGATTTAGATAGTTAAATCCTGTTACTACCTGTTTAGCTTCTTTGAGGTTAAAGTTTCCTTCAGTGTTCTTTCCCCATATTAGTTGGTTAGGCAAGGAGGATACCAGAATCCTCCTATGCTCTAGATCCTATGTAAGAGAGTCCGTCTGGGCCTTTAGAGGACTCTCTTCACTGTGGCCTTGATCCTTCCAAGTTTTCCATTTTCCATTGTTCCTTTCTTGGTCCCAGAAGTATTTTACCATAAGTAGACCTTTTTTGTCTATGTCATTCTAGAGAGCTACTAATTCATCCTTATACAAGTTGGGTTCCTGTTGGCAGTTATCCTCCCAAAATCATTCTAGGTTCCCATCTCAAATTCTTCCCAGAAACTATGTTGCTGAAAAATACTTTTATTTTCCTAGGCAAGGTTCCAAATGTGGGAGCCCTTAATATGCCCTAACATTCTAATGGGATCTTTCTCTTGCCAATTCTTCGCATATTTTTGTTTCCAAAGCTTAGCCTAGGGAGTTTCTAATTCCTTGATCCACCTCCACCAGAGTTTAGCTCCCCAAACTCTACTGATGGTTTCAGGATCATGAAGCCCCAAGCCACCATGGCTCTTGGGTATGCAGATCTTGTTCTAGGCTACTAAAGCCCATTTCTCTTTCTCTTCTCCTTTTCCCCATAGAAAGTTCCTTTGTATGCTCCTAATCTATTGCTTAAATCCTTTAGGAGCAGGAAGAGTTGAGAACATGAACATGGGAATGGCTTGCAGGATAGCCTGTGTGAGCACAAGGTGCCTTGCCAAATTTAAAGACTTGCATGTCCATTTTCTAATCTTTTCCTGCAGTTTATTTATAATTGGCTCCCACACTTTATTGCTGAGAGGTTTATCTGTGAGAGGTATGCCCAGATACTTGGAAGGTAGTTGGTCCCTTTGAAACCCAAGAATTCCAGTGATATTTCTTTGAATAGTAATGTCAATGTTAAAGAAAAAAACTTTTGATTTGTTGAGGCTTACCTCTATGCCAACAACCATAACAAAGTCATTCAAAATATGTTTGATCATTCTAGCTTCCTTGATTGTGGGTACGCCCTGCAACATTGTGTTATCCACAAATTGTTGATGAGTGTTTGTCACTCCATCCAAGGTGAGTTTGATGCCCTGGATTCTTCCTTCAGCATTTGCCATTTTAATCGCTCTGCCTAGCCCTTCCATCATGAGAACAAAGAGGAAGGGTGAGAGTGGATCCCCTTTTCTGAGACCTCTGGAGGGTGTGAAGAGTCTTGAAGGAGCACCATTAAGCAAGATGGAGAAACTAGTCATGGTAACTAGTGCCATAACCCATCTTATCCAGTTTTGGACGAAGCCATAGGCTCTTAGAACTGCCCTTATATAAGACCAACTTATCTTGTCGTAAGCTTTCGCTGGGTCTACTTGAATGATCATACTAGCTTGTTTATTGCTTTTGAGAGAGTGTACCACCTCATGAGCTTGGATGATATTATTGAGGATTTGTCTTCCTTCCACATAGCCCATTTGCTCCTCTGAGATGAGAGCTGGTAAAAGGGGCTTGAGTCTATTGGAGATCACCTTGGAAATAATTTTATACACCACATTACATAAGGCTATGGGTCTGAAGCCATCCGGAGTCATGGATTTTTCTTGTTTTGGGATCAAAGCTACAAAGGAAGCATTAAAAGCCTTTAGAACCTTTTTGGATCTTCTTGAGTCTTCCACCACCTCAGGGATATCCTGTTTGACTATTTTCCAACATGCTTTGAAGAATTCTACATTGAACCCATCCGGGCCTGTAGCTTTTCCATTTTGCATTTCATTGATCACTTCACTGACCTCCTCTTCCAACACTAGCCTATTAAGATTGTGGTTGTCTTCTCCGGTAACCAGCTGAGGGATATACTGAGTGAAATGGTTGATGAACCTGGATCTATCCTCTAGAGGCTCCTCCGCAATACTGAGGAAATGTTGTACAAGGAGATATTCCATGTCTTTGTGAGAGACGATATCTCTCCCTTCAGAGTCTTTGAGCTTTGTAATTCTGTTGTGTTCCCTGTGATCCATGGTGGATTTATGAAAGAAATTCATGTTTCTTTCTCCCTCTCTAATCTATTGTATCCTTGACTTTTGTCTCCAGAAAATCTCCTCTTGTAAGCACCGATCTTCCCATTCTTCCTGCAAAGAATCAACTAGCTTTTTCCGCTCCTTGGTAAATCCCTCTATGATGTTCATTTGATTGATCTCCTGGAGTTTCTCCTCAACTTCTCTTTTGGCTTTGAAGATATTTCCAAATTCCTTTTTCTTCCAACCTTTAAGCTTGAACTTGATATGTTTAAGTTTCTGTTGGAGTAGGAACATTCTAGTGCCTTGAAGAATTAGATCCTCTTTCCACCATTTGTCACTATTACTGTTGAATTCAAGGTGAGAGAGCCAGGCATTCTCAAACCTGAAAGGTCTGTTTCTTGGTGTACCCATAAAAGTGGCTTCCAGCTATACGGGCAAATGATACGAACCTCCAAAGGGAAGAATAGAAGTTGTCATGGCAGGGCCTGAGAGAAAGAGGTCCTTTGAGATAATAAATCTATCTAGTTTAGAGGCGATTTGTGAAGTCCCTCACCTCTTGTTGTTCCAGGTGAAGGTCCCATTTATTGTTTCAGTGTCCACTAACCCGATGTTCATTATGAAGTTCTGGAAGGCCATGGAATCTTTGCCTAGCTGTCTGATACCTCCTTTTTTATTTGTAAGAGATCTTATCATATTGAAATCTCCTACAACGATCCAAGGCATATTAGGGTGTCTTGCTCTTAGTTCCTCAAGGGAGGTGAGAATCTTGAGTTTGTCTTCTTGCTTTTGAGGTCCATATACATTTCTGATCATGTATATCTCCTTATCCTCTCAAGGTTGACATACCAAAGAAAGATAGTTCCTAGATGCCTCAGCATCCAGGATTCCAAATTTCTGTGCATCCCATAGCGTGAGAACCCCCCCTTGAGTTTTTTGATTTAACCTTTAGATACTCATACTTGATTAGCCATTTATTATGTATTTTTCTAATCTTATCCATCGAAAATTTTGTCTCCTGAATAAAAACCATATCTAGTTTTTCTTCTTTTATTCTATTACTGAGATTTCTTTGTTTCCTTCTATTTCCTATGCCTCTAATATTCCAGGTTGTGAGCTTCATTAAGAAAGGTTAGTAAAGGAGTAACTGGTGATCTCTTTCATCTTACCCGAGTTAATCAATAGTTTCCCACATTCGTTCGACAACTCCTTCTATCTTTTTCTTCCTCTTTTCCTGCCTGGGTTCTTTGGAGATTGTGCCTATGTCTTCTCCATCATTTTGACCCCTCTATGTTCTTGAATTTCATGATTTATTTTGACTCTAGTTCCCTTTGATTGTGATCTCCATATGAAGATCTATTGAACCCTGTCATATTCCTCTTTTGGTAGGGAGTCCACTGCTTTGGTCGTCCCTTGTTCCAAAAATTTCTCTAGATCAAGATTTTCCCTATCTAGAATCTCTTGCAGTTCATGGTCCTCCATTCTCACCTCACTTGGAGTCATCTCAAGGTCATTATTTATATTTATAATGGTTTCTATGATATCTTCCATGCTGTCATCCCTTTCCTTCTCAGTGATAATTTTCTCCATTTCCTGGTTTGCTTCTTTGTTTCCTTCTTCTTCTTCTAGGGTCTTAAAGCAATTGTGGCTCGGTTGTCCTTTCTCATTGATCTTCTTTTGTGGCCTATTTTCGCCTTTCCCTTTGCTCCCAAACTTAGTGAAACCCTCAGGATTTTTATCCACAGTGGTTTTCACATTTCTCTCCATGTTGTTTGTTGGGTAGTCTCTATATAGATTCCCATGCTCATGGCATTTGCGGCACCTAAATGGGATGTGCTTATAGTCCACCGCCTGTACCCATTCTTCATCATATACTTCTAAAATTATTGCGTCGAGAAGTGCTCTAGATAAATCCAAAGGAAGCGAGTATAGTCGGATCCATACTGGTACCGATGTAAATGTCTCACGTTCTGGAACAAAGTTCATCATCCATGGCCACATGTAGAGGCCTACAACAACATAGAAATATGGTCCTCCTTCGAACACCTTATCTTTATCCTCTAGGCTTGTGAATACTATTGTGAAGAAGCCCTTGGATCCTAGATGAAGGTGTATTTCTCCCTTTGGCTTCCAATGGCTCCTTATACATACATGCAAAACCCTCTTCGTCGGCCATACCCCCATGAATTTGCATATAACCACATGTTCCTTCATATGATCCCTATGCGCTTGTAGCGCTGGGTCGTTCAAGATAACCTGAGGAATTATGTTTGACTTAGGTTTGCAGACCCTAGTTATCCCTATAGAAGTAGGTTTTTGACTGCTACCCCCTTTCTCCTTTTCCTTACTAGCTTCTTGCTGATCCCCTTCCTATTCATGAGTTTTGTTTCCTCCCAATATGTCCATGTTACTTTCCAGTGTTGTCTTCTCCAGAGGTTTCTTGAAATGCTGCTTTCTCGCGTTCTTGCTTCTATCTGTAACTACTTGAATATAGGAGGGAGCATCACTCCCCCCTGCGTGTCCCGCCATGGTGCCCAATGTCAAGAACCTAACCCTAGATCAAGTTGCAGAGCCTATCAATCATCTACCTTTTTCACCGTCGCAGATCGTATTCCTGTGTCACTGAAAATGAGCCAACACACAAAACTTAACCCTAATTAAATTTTGAATTTATTTAGCACATAATACCCATTTTTCTCCTTCACAGAGAACTCTCTCGATTTGGTTCTTTGATCATGTGATAAAACTAACACACAAAATATCTATACATGTATTGAATTCTTCCCTTACTCATTTACCTCAAATCCCATTACAATAATTTCTTCATTTATAAGGTAGATTTCTTCTATCTACCATTCATTTTGAATTCATACATTCGAATAGGGATTACACAAATCATGCAGAAACAATAATATATTGAAAACTTCATTTCATTAACATAATTCATATATAAAGAACTTCTCCTTCTTTTCTATTACCTAATTTCACATTCATTTGGCCATCATCTCTTTTCCTCACACGTACTCTCTTGTTTATTACCCATAGGATTAAAATATATAGAATTTAGAGACATCACATATTCTTCTAGATCTTAAAATCACTCCATAACTCACCCATAAATCACTCCATAAACCATATTTTCTAATTCCTAAAATCACTCAATTTATCCCTAGAATCTTTGATGTTTTAAAAGGAAGATTTTCTTTTAACATATCAAAAAAATATTACATATCCAAACAATTTCTAGACTTATGACTCATTCACTTAGATTTCCTAGAATAAATCAACTCAATAAATATTTACATAGAAGAATATTAATCCTTCTCGAAATTTCAAGCCCCCTTTTGGAACTTGGTAATCCAAAGGATTAATGGTTTAGAAGCTCTAATGTTCTTGCATCAGAATACCACAGTAGACAAATTCATGACCTATTGGTCATAAGCGTTTGATGTAATAATCCTCCTTGATCCAAAACTTTGTGTTGTTGTTGAACATCCATTTCTTTGTGTTATTGTTTTTCTCGTACTATAGTTGTGCTCAATTCTTGAGGCCTTCAAAATTCTATGTTGGAGTTGTCCACTTGTCTTATTGATGCACTCTTGTACAGTCACTTTATTTTTGCTACTGAATACGCTTTTCACATCAGTATGCCTTCTCTTAAGCATCCTCATCATAAAATTCCATAACCTGTTAATTCCATTGTCCATCTTTATCCTTGGTTGAAACTTACTGTCCATTTACGCTTGCTAAATATCCTCTAATATAAGATTTACAAGAATCTTACCAAATTTTGATTTAAATATATTCTTTATGATATGTTGATCATGAATTGCATCTTCCTTCTCATTATTGTCTTGCAAGGAAATTTCTTCCTTTGGTACCAATCAATCCTCTTGTTGATACATGTTATTTCCTTGCTGAAATGTGTTGTTGCTACTATCCATAAACTGTTGCATCATCTCCTCCTATATGTTATTACTTGATGTGGATAATCTAAGTAACGAGACCAAAGAAAGTGACAAAATAATAAGAACTAAACATTTCCCAGCAGTACACCCATCACAATAATATTCTATCCCAAGTATGCTTAACTATAGAGTTCTCATGAGCCCTGATGCATTAATGTTAGTGAAACCCAATTTGTTTAAGAAATGAAACTTAATGGATAAAAATGAATATATCAAAATGTAAAAGTATCTAGGAATATGACACATTGTGTAAGAGAAATATTTCAGAAGAGAACAAAATAAAAGGAAGGCAACTATTTTTATTGAATGAA
This sequence comes from Pinus taeda, assembly GCA_000404065.3. Lineage (NCBI taxonomy): Eukaryota > Viridiplantae > Streptophyta > Pinopsida > Pinales > Pinaceae > Pinus > Pinus taeda. Next base: position 64,908 of record APFE030931843.1, on the reverse strand, counting down.
AATTATAGCATAAGGCTAGATTAGGACAAAAAGTTTGCTTTACTCCACAGTGAAGCCCCATATTTACACTTTTTACGGGTACCTTTCATTGAGATCCATGCTTCTCATTACATTTCAAATACCATGGTTTACAAAATCTATGGGTAAATACCATTAAAAAAGATAATAAATTACAATACCATGGGTAAGTATTATAATTACAATGGTAAAATTGAAATCATCTTTTCTATTAGATCCTCACTTTAATATTATGATTTATTTTATTTATTATCATGCAGTACCCATGTTTTTAACAATAATTGATATGAAAATAATTATTAATCGTGGTAATTATTTTACACCTAGATCAGTCCTCCCCCCTTAAGAAGCAATAGTCTGTATTGTGTAAAGTTCCCTCCAAGGAAGCCTTTTTTTAATAGGAGCATAACTGCATGTTTGTGGAGGAGCCAAAACCAAGTGTTGGTGAAGATAACGGGTTTACATGGTTAACCCATAACCGTGGGTTTGTGGATGACCCTTAACCATGATGAATGAAGATCTAAGGATAGGGATACCCTGTAATTCTTGTGGGAAAACTTTGATGTTGATAGTGTGAGACATAACAAATGGACTTTAGTGGCAAGGGTTTTGTGTGGGTGACCCATAAACATGATGAAAAAATATATGAGGATAGATATACCTTGTAATGATTGTGGGAAAAATTGTGATGTCGACAGTGTGTGTGTGAGAAAATGGACTTCAGTGGCAAGGTTTTTGTGTGGTTCACCCATAACCATGTTGAAATAATTCACTTGTTGATCCGCCTCATAGAGATCTAGTGGCTTATCTTTGTAAAT
>APFE030931843.1:27575-55894 GCA_000404065.3 Pinus taeda | reverse complement strand
ACATAATGATGGGAAAAATTTCCATACAAAAATATGTGGATCCAGGAAGTCCAATTTTGAAAAAACATATCAATGGAGTTGAAATTCCAAATACATTGATTGACCTAGGGGCAGCAATAAACATCATGAGCAAACAAACTATGGTGCAACTCAAGCTTCCTAATCTTCTTTACACACCTACCTTATTGCAACTAGCAGATAGATCATTAATTAAACCAGATGGTGTGCTAGAAGATAATTTAGCATCCTTAGATTCTTGGGAATATCCTATTGATTTCATGATCTTAACTCTCAAGAATAATCTAGGAGGACATCTACTCATATTAGGAAGACCTTGGCTGGCCAAAACTGATGCTTTTATTAGCTGTAGATCTGGTGACATGTATATTTATGATGATAATTCAACAAAGAAATTTATTCTATATCCTCTAGCAAAAGCAATCACAGAAATAGATGACAAAGAATGGATTGATGATGAAGATGATATTCAACCTTTCTTTACTATTTCAGAAATTAGTGAAGATAGTCAAATTTTAAACACATTGGAAAATTTTGAATCATCTTCAGAATATGATGATGAGAAATTTCAAGAAAAAACTAATGTTTAATATTTGTCATCTAGGCAAATGTCTCTCTATTCTATGGAAGAATTTGGTAGCTCTACAATTGAAATCTTTCTGGGAAGGACATTGAACATAAACTAAAACTTGGAGAAACTACAACAAGAAGAGCTAATCAAAACATTACAAAAACATTCTGCGACATTTGCATGGGAATAAAACGACATGAAAGGCATTAATCCTAAAACTTGTATCCATCACATATATATTGAGGAAAATAGTAGACCTATCAGACAACCTCAAAGAAGGATGAATCCAAATGTTAGGGAGATTGTGAAAGAAGAGCTCCAAAAATTACTAAATGTAAACTTCATTTACCCAATTTCAGATAGCCAATGGGTTTCTCCTTTGGTAATTGTGCCTAAAAAGAATGGTAAATGGAGGGTGTGCATTGCCTATCGAGAACTGAACAAAGAAACCCTTAAAGATCATGTTCCCTTGCCTTTTATAGATCAAGTGTTAGATACATTAGCAGGTAAAAAGTATCTCTTATTCTTGGATGGTTTTAATGGTTATAATCAAATTCAGGCAGCACCTGAAGATCAGGATAAGACCACATTTACTTGACCATGGGGAATTTATTCCTACTGAGTACTTCCTTTTGGGTTATGTAATGCACCTACAACATTCCAAAGAGCAGTACTAGGAATTTTTTCTGATCTAATACATGATTGTGTAGAGGTATATATGGATGATTTATAGTCTATGGGAATACATTTGAAGAAGATTTAGAAAATTTGGAAAAAGTTCTTAAAAGATGTAAGGTAACAAACTTTTCACTAAGCTATGAAAAATGTTTTATGATGTTTACAGAAGGTATTGTTTTAGGACTTCACATTTCAGGAGACAGGATTAAAGTTGACAAGTCTAAAGTTGAAGTCCTCTCTAAATTATCAATTCCAAATTCCCAAAAGGATGTTAGAAGTTTTCTGGGATTTATAGGGTACTATAGAAGATTTATAGAAAACTTCACTAAAATAGCATCCCCACTCTTCAAATTGCTTACCAAATATTGTGAATTCAATTAGAATTTTGATTGCTAGTTGGCATTTGAAACTTTGAAAACAAAAATTTTTGAAGCACCCATTTTAAGAGGTCCAAATTGGAAACTACCATTCCATATTTCCACAGATGCTTCAGATACAACTCTAGGAGATGTATTAGGACAAAAATATTTGATTCCTTATGCCATGTACTATACAAGTAATAATTTGAATCCCACTAAGTTGGATTATACTGTGACTGAAAATGAATTTTTAGCTGTTGTTCATGCAATTAACAAGTTCAGACACTATAACACAGGTTATGAAACCTTTCTTCATACAGATCACTCCGCAATTAGACATTTGATGAATAAACCTATTACTAATGGCAGAGTTACAAGATGGCTTTTACTTTTGCAAGAATTCAACATTACTGTGTTAGATAGACCTGGAAAACAAAACACAGTTGCCGATTTCTTGTCTAGGATTCAAAATATCAAAGAAGATTCTCTGGTTGAAGATAAGTTCCCTGATGAATATATTTTTGCAGTAACTATTCAAACTCCTTGGTTTGCAGATGTTGCTAACTACTTGGTCATAGGGAGGTTACCTTCACATTTTTTCCTAGAGAGAAAAGAAAAATTATTCAAGAAAGTGCAAGTTATTCATGGATCACTAATGAATTGTATAAAACAGGGCCATATCTTATGATCAGAAGGTGTGTCAGGGAAGATGAGATGTCCGAGATTCTTAAGGCATGTCATGATGAGCTGTGTGATGGAAACTTTGTTGACAAGGGGACAACCTATAAAATCCTTTCATTAGGATATTATTGGCCAACTATCTTCAAATATGCTAAAGAATATGTCAGGGGATGTGATAGCTGCCAAAGGGTAGGGAAACCTGCCCCCTAAAATGAAATTCCATTACAAATTCAGGTACTCATCGAACCCTTTGAAAAGTGGGCCTTAGATTTTATTGGACCAATTAATCCTCCATCTAAGTAGAAAAAGTATATATTGGTACGCACTGATTATGTCACTAAATGGGTAGAAGCCAAAGCATTACCTTTTGATAATGAAAAATCTGTGGTTAATTTTATTTTTGAGGACATCTTCACTCGTTTTAGTGTTCCAAGAGAAAGTGTGACAGATCAAGGATCTCAATTCACATCTAACATGATGGAAAGGCTTGTGGAAGAATACAAGATCAAGCATCAGAAATCTACTCCCTATCATCCACAAGCAAATGGTCAAGTGGAATCTACAAATAAAGTGATTGAAGGAATCTTCACCAAGACTGTGCATCTACATAGAAGAGATTGGGAAGAAAGGCTTCCTGAAGCCTTATGGGCCTATAGAACTACGTGGATGAACACAACGAGACATACACCCCATGAGCTTGTTTATGGGAAATAAGTCATGTTCCCTATAGAGATCCAAATCAAAAATTTCAAGATGGCAGTCCAATTGGGACTAGATTTATCAGAGGCACAAAAGCATAGGCTAGAGCAATTAAATGAACTTGATGAAATCAGGCAATATGTAGTTCAAAGGACTGGTATATTCCAACAACAGAGGGCTAAATGGCATGAAAAATATATCAAGGACAAGAGGATTTAAATGGGAGATTGGGCACTGTTATTTGATTCAAAGTTTAAAGATTTTCAAGGGAAGTTTCAAACTCATTGGCTTGGGCCATATGAGATTGAAAAAGTTTTTAGTAATGGAGCAGTGAGGCTCAGAACAATAAATGAAAATAAAACTCCTCTTCTTGTGAATGGTCATAGATTAAAGATATATCAGAAACCCATATCAAAAGAGTAGTTCATTAAGATTTTCCTAGACAATTATGAAATGAAGTTAGTAAAGAAGAATACTTCTTCTCCACTAACTTAGTTTTTATTTTTCCTAAATATAAATAAATAAATAAATTGTATAAGGTTGAAAACCAATCATTGATTGGCATACTTATACAGAAAATACAGGGTGAAAATTAGAGGTTTCTGATACCCTATACTTTCCATTTTCTTCCTGTAATAAGTAGTGACAATAAGCCACAGTCACTCTGTAGTTCAGATTTTGAAAAGTCATCATCTCATCTCACCCCACTCCATTTTATTTTTTGCAGATTTCACTTCATCCCAATGTCATATTCCGTCAATAAATTTATCCTTTCTCAATATTCGTTCCATCTCCATTTCATTTTTGTCTTGCATCCCATTTTATTTCACTTACATAGCCATTTCCATTTCAATCATGATCCATGAGCCATATTTCACTTTCTGTTTCATATTTTGTAGTTGATTCTATTCTGCAACTGATTCTGTTTTGCAACTAATCTAATTTTGTAGCTACAATTGTTCATTAGCTTAGGCACAAGTGTACAATTCATAATAAAATCTTGAATGTAGAGAATTGAAGGAAAAATATTTTTTTGGAGACCAATCATGCTCAAGGCACTTGTGGATCAACATGAAAGGAAATTTTAGCAAGCAAAGGTAAAAGTTCCAAAGGTAAATGCAAAAATTTATTTCAAAAAGCAATTTGAAAACATAAGCTTGTATAATATGTATGCTCACATGTCTCCTTAATTAACCATCATTTGATTTGACTACCATGATGTCTCCGCCATATCTTCCGCCTTTAATGACACATAGTCTCAATGATTATTTCATAACCAATATTCGCTTCAAACTCCATAACTTGTACTCAAACGGTCCTCCACAACTACGCTTGCTACGCTTGTTAATGGTCAAGATAACGATGTGACCTACCTATCTATGACTCTATAAACCTTGATTGTATATTTATTACATGCTAACTCTTAAGTTTTTCTCTCATATTCACGCAACCATTTCATATACACAGTCATTCTGTTTCCATATCCACAGTCATTCCGTTTCCATATACCCAGTCACTCCATTTCCATACACATAGTCATTCTACTTCCTAAATAACACTCCTTCCATATACTAAAAAGAGTAATTTTGAGATCAGTAAATTCTACAGAAAAAAGACCATGGGACTCATCATCAGGGCAGAGCCTGTAGGGGCAAAATTCATGGAAGGATATCCCCAACTTAAGGAGATGCTACAGAAGACTGGATGGCTCAAGGTCATTGAAAAGTTTGATGGATATCATAAGGAGATCACAAAATTTTTCACCAGATCCTTTGATGGTACAGAAGTGGAGATTGGGGACATAAAGTTTACAATAACAGAATCCTACATAGCAGAGACTACAGAACTACCAAGACTTGGTGAGAGGTGGTTCAAAAACAAAGAATTCCACAGTGAATCATGGAAGGTATTCCTCAAAAACCCAAGTATGGATGTCATTGTTCTTAGGAAAGGAATCCCTATTTTAGTACTAAAAACTAAATGAAGATGCATGCTTTTGATATTGCAAAAAGTTATTACCTGTGTGGGAAGATTTGGATGTATGTATGTTTATCATATACGTTTATTGATGAACTTTCTAGACAATGGGGACATCAAACTCCCTTTCTTCCTCCTAAATAGTCTAAGGAGAATGGCTTCAAATGTACAGAAGAAAATAGAATCTTTGGAAACAACCATGTATCACCACGGATTGGTCAAAACCCTAGTTGAATATCATCTCAAGAAAATAGGGAACACCTGGGAAATTTTTTTGATAAGAAACCATTTCCAAGAGACACCAGAATCTCCTAAAAAAGATAGTGTCAGAAAGAGTAGGAGAAAGAAGACCAATCTTACCATTCAAAGAAACCTTGAACCTTCAGCATAGAAAAATGATGAAGAAGAACCAATATCTGAAAAATTAATAGAGATTAGAAAGCAAATCAAGTAGAGGAAGAAGATAAAACATGGAGCTGGTGGAATTAATCAGAATGCACCTAAATCTCCATTACAACCAGATGTTGAACAACCAATCTTTGAAAAAGTGACAGAGATTAAGAGACAAATCAAGGGGAAGGAAAATATAGGAAAAGAGAAAAAGGGTGCAATGGAGGAGAACATAAAACCCCTTAGAAAAAGCTCTAGGCTCAAAGGAATGCTAAAAAAGGTGTCATCAAAGGAAACATAGTTCATCAATTTGGAAGAAGAAACACTAGCATCATCTCCTGAAAATATTCCACTTATATACAGTCCTAAAAACTCTCCTAGGCATTATTTTGAAGGCAGCCCCAGCAGAGGATCCCCAGGAATAGATCCAATACAACAACAAATTTATGATTACATAGAATCACTGGAAAAGAATAATACCTCAAGGGATCCAGGTTCCTCAGCCAATCCAGAACAACGTGTCAATCCACAAGAACTTCTAACCGACACACTCAAACAAGAAATCTATGAGTTGGAGATATTGAACAAGCACATTAAGAAAGAAAAAGAAGCCCTAAAGGAACAAAGAAAATTTTATAAGGCCATACATGACAATACCCTACTGCACTTGGGCCTATGGTACAAGAAAAATAGGAAGTTGAAAAGGAAAAATAGAAACTTGAACAAAACAATGATCAATCCCAAGTACAGACTTCTCATGAAGAAACCAAGGATGGTTTTTACTTCAAAGAGAAGCAAGAGAAGAAAGTTAGATGTATTGGCAGAGGTATCTGAGTAGATGCAATGAAGGAAAAAGTTCACAGTTTTGGCAATATTGCATGGGGACATGCAATGATTTTGCAGTGGGGGTATGTTGAGTCTCAAAATTACTCTTTCCATAGCAACCCTTTTTCATTCTTTTTCCTTGTTTTTCCATGAGAAAGATGCATTCTCAGCACCAATGACCAGTATATACTATCTTAAGGAGGAAATTTAGTGATTTACATATTATTCTTTTATATTTTGTTGTTTGAATAAATTTTTGTATATTAGCTACGGAATGCAGTCTATTCTGTGGCTAATCGGTTGTTCGCAGCTACATTCATGCTTTAACAAGTTCCAGATGTTAGAAGGAGAAACTAACTACATGGGCAGCTTGGAAATCGTCGTGACATGGACCTTGTCCTATTCACCTAGCCTAGGTTGACAAGGAAGATGGTATAAGACTATAGTCAATGGAGAAGTCAAACACAGAGATCGAGGGTAACAGGTCTCTCTTTCGTGGATAACTAACACATTTCATAGTGATGGGAAGCATTATCTGAAACAACTACTTGAACCTACGGACTCCAACAACCACCTGTGCAACCGAATCCAACAACCACCATCTTGGATTTATGTCTCCAATAGCTAAGGAGGAAATTTCGTGTACCTGTCTTCTACATGTTTTGGTTGTAGCATATTTTTCTCCACAAGCAGTTGTATGGTTTTCTTATAAATACCTGTGTAAAGAACCGAGGAAGTTAGTAGTAATAGTGATAGTTTTATTGTGAAATGAAATTCTAAACTCTGTAATTTCTGGGCATTTTGTGTCCTTGTTGTTAATATGAAGACTGCATGTTTTATGAGAATCTAAAGGAGTTTCCTTGGAGTTGACTGAGCAAGCGTAGCCTAATTAGTTGTAGAGGGCCCCTGCACTGAAAAGGTTTCATTTCATTTTATTTCTTTTCTTACTGCTAACTGTAAAGTCATCATTTCCTTTCATAGTGTTTATAACCATTTTCTTGCTAACAATGTCTATAATGCAATTTCCATCATTTTCTTATTAACAATGTTCATAATTTAGAGTAGCTTCCATTTGTTTGATCTCTTTCTAGTTTTTATTAGTAGTTAGAAGATGAAATTTAGTAATGTAATCTAGTTTTCTTCATTCACTGTTTTACTAGTCTTTAAATTCTCAATTATACTAATCCGTGCCATTTACTGTCTTTTCCATTTTTATTTTTAAGTTTACTAACTCATGGTGTGAATGAATGTCTCTAAAAAAACCCTTCAAGTTGATAATTCATCCTAAACTAAGTGCTTGAGCATTTCATTTATGCAATGAATCTTTACTGCATCTCTGTATTTGCTTTCTTTAGAATAATGAAGTACATAATTTCTCAAATGTCATCCCAAGGAGACTTTCTCCCAAAATTGAGAAGTAGAGAAACTAAGTATTTCATTTAGTTTTATTTATGTAATTAGTTAGGCATTTGTTACAAATTTCACTTTAAGTTCTTAAATCATGATTTGGAAATAATAGTAGAACATGAATAGAAACTTTGTTTTCATTTCTTGCTTAAGCTTTGATTCCAAGTCTATCTCAGCTCTGTTTTCATTTCTTCCTTAAAAGCTCCGTTTCCATTTTTATATTTTGAGTAGTCCTAACATAAGTTAGACTCAATTCTTTGATAATTAAATTGTAAATAATTAGGTATTAAAAGACCAAAACCCCCCCAAAACAACATAAAACATAAAAACAATGAAGTAAGAAGGGTTATCTAGCACCAATAGTGCACTACACTTCATCAGTTTACGACACCTGGATTGATAATTTATGTAGAGAAATTTAGGACACTAAATTGACCAAACAAAACCATAGAAATAACTTATCAATCCCTAGATCGCACCAGATGTGAGAAAGAAACCACTTTCTATCAGGCATAATCAATGAAATTAATATTAAAACAAAAGAGCCAAATGACGTTGACACTTGGAGGGGACAATAAAAATAAAATGAAATCATTTCTAGAAGGAACTTTTGTGTTGAATAATGATTGTTTAAATGAAGAGGAAGAACCCTCTCTCCCTTATTGTTACATGTGTAGTGCAAAACCACTGGATTAATAAGTTGAAACAAAAATTGGGAGAAAATGGAAAGCATAAAATAATATAGGGCTATTGATAAGATGTTTACCTGAATAATGCTTCTCCTCCATCCTTGATGGTAACTCTAGAGAAAAGGGGTTCCAACTATTAAATTATTGCTCAAGTCATAAATAAGTGTAAATAAAATATTTGTCCCATAGTGTATTACCTTCAAACCTTCAAAACCATGAGTTGGTAGAGGCATGGAACCAAAAGCCTTCAAGAGACCTCCAACATACCCTAACTCAACATTAAGTAGTGTACAAGACAACTCAACAAAACGGTGTGCAGGGAAGAGACAAAATGAGAACTATCTCCTAAAAAAAACATAGTCATTCCATACCTGTCGGAACAAAACAAGGACAATAGATGAGTGGTTATGTGGAAGAATTCGCCATATTTGTAGAGCTAGGTGCAGTAGAGAGAAAGGAGAGAATGTATGATTCACGGTGCCAGAGAGGGAGGGTGGTGACCCTGTAACCACCTCGTCTAATATTTAATGTCTGACATTTAATCCTAAATGTTTTAGGTTGTAGATCCATTTCACTCATACTAACGACACAAACACGTCACCAAACGACATATGGAGTAATATCTTCATGAGAGTCCAAAAGTGGGTGGTGATTCGACCTTACTAATCACAAAAATTAAATAAGGCTCCACTATATGGTTTCATTATATGGTGCATATCTTACTATTATTAGTTGATACATTAATATGAATATGCTATCACCATGTTAACAGTGCTGGACCTGCCAACATTCAGGTTATCTCCTTGATATGTGGGCCCAATTAGACCTCACAAAATTTGGGATAAGAGCCCCATCTGAAACATGGTCAGGTTTCTAATTATCTTAAAGATATGCGTTGCCTCTAGCTATCAACAAGTGAGGGGAGTAAAAATGCAACTTTGAAAATCAAGGGGGTGTGCTTGGTGAGTGTTTGATCGTATGTGTGTTAAATTTATTTCACTACAGAGGGGAGAGAAGTGAGCCTCTAAGAGAGAGGTAGTAGTACCACCATAGTAGAGAAACATATAAACAAGAATGATTTGTACAAGACCAAGCAAAATAGTCCACAAAGATGCGACAATCATTGTAACCAATGTAATGATCAATATTTGTCTAATATCCATTGGAATAGTCCACGAGGATGTGACACTGATAATAGAAATTACAATATATTCTCAATATGATAAGTACGAGAATAACTGAAATATTTTAACTAATTTAGCACAAATGAAAGCATACATGAATTACAAACATTCAAAAAATAGTCTTAACAACATCTATAATGCATGAATGAGGAATGTGCTGCCCCATAGGGCTTCTTATATTAAGTAAAAGTTCCAAGAAACATGTATACAATGAACATCACTAGCTCCAGTAGTGGAGTGTTGGAGCCACTCCTTTCTCCTCAAAAGAACTAGCTTGCCTCTCTAATGCCTTGTGGGGGGAGTCGAGTGAAGAATCCTTTGCTATTACAATGAGGGTTTATATATAACAATGAGGAAGTGATGCTCCACCTTCCTCATGACTCTTCATCTAGCTTCATGAATGTTTGACTTCTTATGAATTTTCAACTTCACATGACTCTTCATATTCCATACATGTCCTTTTGACTTCCACTTCACAATACATTTTCGAAACACAATTTACATCATTAACCACAATGGTGTGGCATGTGATAGCTCATGAGATGGCATGACATGACATTGTTGACATAGACTGCTTGATGATGTGGTAGTGTCAAGCCACTACTACTGTGATATGCTATGGGTCTACTTGAGAATGTTTTCCTTTTCACCTCTGCATGGATTAGTGAGAATGGATCTTAAATGATCTGAAATATTGAATGCTGATTGGAAACTAGTGTCCCTTTGATTTCTCTTTAATGATCATCTTTCAAACTCATCTAAAATAATGTCTTTTAGCATGTTTCACTCCTTCATCTCCTTATTCATCATCTCGCCATGGCATAATACAGTACTTGTTTATGAAATTCATTCATGAAGAGATGACATGAACATGAAAAATCCCTAGTCTAAGATTTTTCATATTGATCCATTCACTGAGCCAAAACTAGATGAAGGCTAGGAAAAGGTCTTAGTAATTGTGCGGTTGTAAAGTTTAGGTAGGTAAGGGGAGCGTGGAGGCTTGAGATTGCATAATGTGTAGTTCAAGTTGGGTTGCGGGAGCAAACTGTGCAATTATGGAGATCAATGTAATAGGTTGAGAGGATGAGAACTGGGTGAGCACATTGTGTAGTTCCAGGAGACAAGGGAGGTTGGATCATTGAGAAATTTCATAGTCCAGGAGCTCAAGGATGAGCTTGAGGTTAGAGACTACACAATGTGCAGTTTAGGCCAGGCTAGGAGAAGGAATTGCACAATTTTTGGGAGTCAAGGTCAGGGCTTGCGAAAAGAAACTGCGCAATGAAATAGTCTTTGGAGGCAGGAACTATGCACGACAAGGTTCCAAGAGGCAAGGTCACAACTAGAGGATTGAGACTGCCCAGTGGGAAATTCAACAAGGTCAGGTGAAGCTAGGTTGCTTGGTTGAGAAGCTTTTCAGAAAATGACTAAGTGCGGGATTAGTGAGACTGATGTGAACAATGATAAGACTTTGAATGTGATCACACACTTAGAATACTTGATGAAACAACAACATAGATCATCCAGGACACATGATAATGCATTCTTCTCCGTGAGATAAATTTATGACAACTTACCACAGGTACGACACTTAAGATACACTTTGTGACAACCATGACACCACTTGTGCGATAATGATTGAAACTTTGGAAATGAGTGTGATGTATACTGACATGATTAGAATAACTCATTTACAAAAAGGTGATGTCTTGAAACCACTAGAACAGACTTATATACATGATGCGACAACTAACATGCGAAAAGACAAAAATTTTCGTATCTTGCCAAGGGGACAAAAACATTTCAAGTAAACACATGGAATGAGTTTAAAAGTTTGTGATAACAATGTACAAGACCAAGGAAGGCTACGAAATTAAGCCAAAATTTTGGAGGGTGTTGTAGCAACGATAACACTTGGCAACACACTCGTAGAATTCTAACTTCTTTGCCTTAGTTAAATATTTTGTATAGGGTCTTGGTTCTTCTGGGAGTATTCATTCATCGTGTATATTACTTTGATATCCCCACTTACCCTATGAATAAACATGTTCCCCTGTATACCTTTCTCGATTGAAAAAACCATAAGATTCAATGATTTTGCAAAGTTTCGAGTTGAGAAGGGTAGTGAGGTTTGCAAGCTTAAGATTTCTAGACTATGGTTTTTCATCTCTCGTGTTGCTCCACTGCCAACAGACCTGAACAGTACCCCGATGAATTCACTATAGGAACAAAAACATTTCTCCACTGCCAGCAAGCCTCGAAGGTACCCGACATAGTTGCTTGCTTCACCTCTCTGTGTAGGAAGCCTTTCTATTATTTCGCCTTTATTTATTTATTTTATAGGACTTTGCATTAGCACTTATTCATTTTATGGGAAAAAGAGGAATCCTAACTTATTGAGAGTATAAGAGGTTATTCCTTTAGAGAAGAATATAGAGATAATTAGGTTTTATCATTTAGATTTTTCCCATTCTCCTCCTCGACAAATTAGATAGGCATGAAAATAGGAAAACATAAAAACCAAGTGTGGGCATGAGGTTTTCCTGAATAGACATAGGTTCATGGTTTAACAAAACTCTCTTTACAATAAGATTATATTTTCCATCATAAGTTCATCGACAAAAATATATAACCAACACAAGGAATATTGACATAAGGTTAGCCAAATGTTGAAGTGTCATAAGACTCCATTTTAACTCAACCACACATAAACAATCTAGGAAAAATATTGACACGCAAAATTTATTTACGTGATACAAACAAAGAAAAAATCAAACAAACAAGAAAATACTATGTACATAGTGTAGGGCATAGCCCCAGATCATCATTCAAAATAATTCTTTGTCTTGGCAATTGACGGGGAGAGATTCAATCCTCCCGCCAAGTGATTAAAGATGATAGTGTGTTAGCCAAGATTTTCGTTAACTGTGAATGGTCCAATCCACAAGGAGACCTGGTGTGTTTTCCTTATCCTCGTGGGCTTTCTCCCACTTCAATATTAAGTCACCCACAATAAATTTATTCTTCCCTTTATACTTCTTGTCAAACCACCTCTTGATATGGTTATGAAGGAGTGAAAATATTTCTTTTGCTTTCAGCCTTTCTTCCTACAACTTCTGAAGAGTGTCCATCCTATGTTGCACTAATAAGAATGACTTGCCTTGGGATTCTTGCGAAATTTGGATAGCAGGCAAGTAAATGTTAGGAGGGAGGATGAATTATTTTCCATACACAAGGAAGTAAAGAGAGGTGTTCAGAGAGGGATTTGGCATGACTTGGTCAGCCCATAAAGTATTTACCAAATCAGAGTGCTAGTTCCTTTGTTAAGGGAATATGGTGTTTTTGATAATAGAGATGAGGTTCTTATTTGTGGACTCAGAAAGACCATTCCCCTGCGGATAATAATTATGTGAATGCTTCAATACAATTCAATTTTCTAAAGAAAAATGATAGAGTTTTAATGATGAAAAGCAAGTTGCATTATCGAAAACAAGTGAAGTAGGAATGTTGAACTTGGAAATTATATTATGTTGAAGGAACTTGATGACTTCTTGATCATTCACCTGTTTAAGAAGAACTAATTCTGTCTACTGCATAAAGTAGTTTGTGGTAGTGAGAATGTAGTGGTGCTGCTTCGACGAATGCAAAAACATTTCTCCAATGACATCCAATCCCCATTGTTGAAAAGGTTCTTCCACTACGATACACTACAATGGGGCATCCAAATTCTTGTTTTTTCTGGCACAACTTTTACATACCAGACACTTGCGGGTGTAAGCGTGAGCATCTTTGAGCAACGTGGGTCAATAGAAATCGACTTGCATGACTTTATGCACAGTTGTGTTGCCCATAAAATATCCCTCGATTGGTCCATCGTGGAGGTCACATAATACTGTCTCTGAGCCGTGTGCTTCCAAACTCCTATACAATACTCCATTATTGTGCTTTCTAAAAATATCCCCATGCACCAATTGATAAGATAATTCTTTGAGTCTTATTTCCCTCTTCTGTCGTGTGGATAAATGGGAGGGCACGATGTCATGCTCAAGGTATTGGTGAATCTTTTCGTACCAAGAGTATGCGATAATAGTGGGAGAAATTTTCTCTACATTATACATTTCAATTTCCTGTTCCCATCCATAGGGATCTTCTTCTTCTTTTGCATCCACTACTTTTGTTGTTAGTTGACATAGATTATGACCCTTAATTGTGTGAACTAGTTTTAACTATAAATGTACTCCTGTAGACTAGTTATCTAGTTCACTCTTCTCTCACCCATCTCTTGTTGAAAAAACAATGATATGATCGATGGGTGCAGAACAAATATGATATAGTGATTTTTCAAAGGATAGGGCTGAAAGTGATTCACCACCTTGTATTCTTCGTAAGATTGTTTATCAATGGTGGGATAGATGAGTTCACGTCCCTGAAGAGTATTACTCATGAAATATATTGGCCGCTCAATGTTCTGATCATCCTTTTGCATAAGCATAATGGCAAGAGAAGTGTCAAAAGAAAAGGTGTATAGCAGAAAATATTTGCTGAAATCTAGGTCGTATAGAGTAGGTGATTTTACGATAGCTTGCTTGATATGGGAAAACGTGTCCTTTTCCCTTTTATCCCATCTATAGATTGCATCCTTATTTACCATCTCCTGTATTAGATTAACAATCTAAGTGTAATCAGAGATGGACTTACGAAGGAAGTTGATTTTACCCAAGAAGGAATGCATAGGTTTCTTGTTCTCTAGGAAGGGAATATGCATAATTTATTTGACCCTCTCCGGGTCTACTTTAATCCCACTTTTGGAAATGATGTGGCCCAAGAGATTACCCTCATAAATTGCGAAAATACTCTTTTTGGGATTAAGGGATATCCCATACTTACCACATCGCTCGAAATTTTTTCACAAATGGTGTATGTGGTCAAATATCCACTTAGAAAACATTGTGACATCATCGAGGTAGACCACCGAGATTTGTGCAATCAATCCACATAATGAAATTTCCATGGCGCGTTGAAATGTTGTACTGGAATTAATCAACACAAATGAAATTTTATTGATGCGAACATACCCCAATTAATGTGGAATGTTGTTCTAAGTCTGTTAGGCTCGAAGAATAGAACATGGATGTATCCTGAATACCCATCCATTAGGGAAAACATGTTTGACTCTGATATTATTTTTAGTAGTTGTTCCATAGACAACACACGATAGTTGTCTTTTCCTGAGGCACGTTCAAGTTACAGAAATTAACAAACAAGCGGATTTCCCTGGACTTCTTCCTTACAGGGACTGAGTGTGATACCTAGGTAGAATGTTGCACCTTATATATGATTCAAGAATCCAAAGGCTTCCTTAACTCCTTTTGAATGAGAGGCTCAAGTGTTATATGTACCTTCCATAACTTTTATTGGAACGACTTGGCCCCTTCTTTGATTGAGATTACATGCTAGATAATTTGTGTGTCATAAGTTTTGATCTCGTCATACATCCATGTGAATACATATTGATACTTCTTGAAAAAGTGAATAAAATATTTCCACTCTTGTGGTGTGAAATAAGTACTAAGATTGAAAAACTTCAGATCTACTTCTATTCCCAATTGACCTACTCGTGTGATAATGTTGAATTGTGGGTCTTTACTTTGGTTGGCCCTCAGAAGAAATTGTGCAAGTCATACAAATTTTCTAATGATACCATGCCTTTCAACATGAGGTTTCATTTGCTTTTTATATATGCATGTTGCAATTCCTTCTCATGCTTGTCCTTTTTGATAGTTGCATCTTTGAATACATCATCGTTCACCATAAAGTGTAGTATCTGCTGATCATCATTGAAAAAAGATAAATTAATATTATTATGAGGGACAAATGGATTATAAAGAAATTCCACAGAAAAAAATGCCCCTAAGTGGTGAAAGCATAGCAACAACATTTTCAAATGCATCCATAGCTGTGTTGCATACTCCAGGAACAAAGATAATATTAAAAGACTGGAAATGCAAAATAAAAAACCATACCTATTTTTGGTAACTTTTGAGGTGAGGTGAAACACAGTGTATGGTGTCATGTTCCTATAGTATGATAATTTCTGAGTCACCTATTGTTTTTAGAACCACAACGTTGAGGTCAATGAATCTTTGCAAACCCAAGATGAGTGCTTCATATTCTACAATGTTGTTCGTGCACTCAAACTCCAAGTGGCTAGAGATCAAATGTTTTCTCTATTGTAGGTCTATTAAAAAAAATCAACTCTAGAGCCCTCCTACATTTTGGAACCATCAAAATACAATGTACACATATCATATGTAGAAGGGCTACATACTACAATAGTACTATTATTATGATTACTACTAACTGTACAAAGTAGTTGCTCCAACTTTGTATTTGGTGGGACTAGGGATGGCTGAGTAAGGTAACATCCTAGTTCAGTTTCCAAAAAAGAATTTCCTAAAGATAATATCTGTGAAATCCATTGGCTCATTCTCTTCCTCTAAGGGAGTTACTATGTGTTTCATGTACCGCTTTGAGTTCACCCAGATCTGATTGTTTATACCCTTATACATAAGCCACAAATGTGACTAGTCTATCAAAAAGTACCCCTGTAACTTGCTAGACTAGTCTTTGCTGAATAATACACCATATAATTTTAGAATGTCCACAATTACTATGTTTATACATTGGTGAACTCAGTGATCATATGATAAATGGATAAGCACGTTTTTGAGTTCACCGATTGCATAGACAAGAGTTTTGTCCATCTGAATGATATATGCATTCGTTTTATCCCATTTTTCATTGATTTTATTTGTGACGGATAGGGGCATTACGTTTACCAATGCACCAAAATAAACTAAGAAATTGTAAAAATTTCGAATGTCAATAGAAAAAAAGGGTAGAGTGTGTTGCATCAAATGTTAAAGCATTAAGTATAGATTTCGAGGAACCAAAGTTCTTACCAGATTCAACTCCCTTTTGTGAAGAAGCATCATTACCTGAGACAGATTGTCCAAGTGTGTGTACGAGCATGTCTCACTCGCTTGTGATCTTTTTTAATCCGAACAATGAGATATTTGCACGAGACTTCTTCATTTCGTCAACTATGTTGTAATCTAGTGCGAGAGAAATTGCCAAAGTTTCAAGGGGAGTTGGCTTGTCTGCTAATTTAGGAGTGATGGACTTACTTTTACTACTTGTGAAAGTACTTTTCATTGTAACTTCATTTCCAAACTTGTTCTAAGTGTTTTGCGTTGAGTTAGCGAGCATAATGATCTTTCTTAACAAATTTTCCTTCAATTTTGTCTTCACCAACTCTTGTGTAGGAGCCATACCTTGGCTTCTTAACTTATGTTGAGTAGTTTTCTTCTAGCTCAAGTCATTACTCAGTAGTTTATTTTCAATATTTCTCTTTCCAGTTGTGAGTATGCAAGTGAATTTGTTCATTGCATGCCATATGCTTAGAGTCTCTTTAGTCGCAAGAATTTCTTCCTTTTCCTCCATGGGCTCAATCTTCTTGTCAATAAGATTTTTTTCAATAAAATGCTAAGCTAGAGAGTTCATGTTGTGGTTCTATTGTGGGTATGTTTTCTTTAAATGTTATTCTTGATGAAATGAACAATACTGATCCATGCCCATACTTTCGATGTTCAACACAACGTTCAAGCTTTGTGCAGACTTGACCGGCTGGTTTTTGCTACTACCAGGGTTAGAATTCCTTCTCAAAAAGTTTAACTTGGGAGGACTAATGCTCACAGTGGTCTCGTTTGACATTCGTTTCAATTTTGCAAACTCATTGGACAGAGACTTGATAGTGCGAGTCAAGCTCTAAATATCAATTGCTTCATTTTCTTTAGCCCTGCTTACAGATTCTTGAGACTTTTTCCCCATGTATTTGGATTCCTTTGTTGATTCATTATCTACAATTACTCAAATCACATGCAAGTCCTTTCCAATTATGATTGCCTCTTCAAAAGTTTCAGCCAAATTTGGTTTTGTAGTTCTTTCCATGAAATGCACAATGCTTGACGATAAGGAAAATATGAAATAGTCAATAATGATGGAGTCATGAGGTTTTGCATTTGGTGGAAATATGTTCAAGATACAGTTCAGCCTCTGATTGAAGTATTTCACCTTTTATTTCTACTCCATCTTGAGATTTTCCAACTCTTTTAAAAGCATGGCGGGGGTTTTATCATCAACGAATTTTTCAAGGAATAATTTCTTAAAACCACTCCAATTTTGGATCGAGTTTGGAGGAAGGCTATGATACTATAAAATTTCTCTTCCATTTAAGGTACACAGAAATAGTCTACATGCAACATCATCATAACGCACCTCAAGTGTTTGCAGATGTAGGTAGAAGTTATCTAGATGGTCCTCCGCCTTTATTTCTTTGTCAAGGTCATACCTCATTAATAACTTCTCTGGGTGACTTGGCATTTTGTGTAACACACTTGGCAGTGCAGGTGGGCCCTGAGTCATCCAATCCAAATCTTGGTCTGGCCATGTCTTCATCAAAATTTTCCACTTATTTGTCAGAATCTAATTGGTTTTCTTATTCTTCTTCTTCACCCCCTAACCCATGAAAAGTGTCATCTGAGGGCACTACGTTATCACCGTCTCCACCGTTGAAGGTTGGAGGTTCTTGTGGTTTTTCTGCATTTTCTTCAGAATTTGCTAACTCTTCAAGGCTGGCAAGAACCAAATCTTCAATTGTCAATACCACTATTTGGGTGGGGGTAGTTTGGTTCTTTTTTGGAAAATATGGAAGATTATCTACTCTGGGTATCAATCTAAAAAATCTTGCAAAATTTTGGGTGATGGGACAGGTGGAATGAATCTGGTCGTAAGAGATTTTGTAAGCTTGAACAATCTCGAGCTGGGAAGAATTACCAACTTCAGGAATGTGTGTAGGGGAGGTGGTAAGAATGTTATTTCCTGGACTAAATGAAGTAAGTTTAGGGTTGGTGAGGTTATCAGCCATAAAAAGCTTTCTGCCATCCTTCCAACACCATAAATGTTGATGGTGTTGAACCCACCAACATTTAAGGGGTTTCCCTGATATGTGATCCCAATTAGACCTCACATCATTTGGGATAGGAGCCCCATCAAGAATATGGCCCAATTTTTTGTTATCTTAAAGATATGCCTTGGATCTAATTGTCAGCAAGAGAGAGGAGTGAAAATGCGCCTTCTAAAATCAAGGGGGTGTGGTTGGTGAGTGTTGACACCTAATCATAGGGATTGCGTGAACAAATATAATTAGTGTAAATAAATAATAGAGGAAATGGAGAGTCATTAGGAGATGAACTGAAAAGTCACTCCCTCTTGTATATAATAATAAACAACCTGAATGAATAATACAATTACATTTGAGGAGTTACCTCCTTGTTTGACATGGTATCAGATCCAGTGCCATTTTTGGCTTCGTTCTCTGATTTTTAACTCCCTTCTTCCTATTCTACCTATTTTGCAGAACTGACCTCTTGCAACCACTCCACAGGTGTGACTCTGTAAAAATTTTGATAATTTTTCTATAGGTTTTCCCCTCTCTGGCAACTGCTGCAGACGTTCGACTGGTTATGTGAGGCGACTGCTCCAATGGTATTGGACCTCTACCTTCCCTAAAAAAAAATCATGGGTACTTGCTTTGACACAGAGTTTTAGACTGTGACTCTCAGATTGAATGTGAAGAAAACCTGTAGATTACATGCCTTATTATCTATTCTAATATGTTTTTAAGTTGGATATACTCGCGAATTTTGAAAGAGGCATTTTATTTGAGTCCTGTATAGGATGTTTTTAAGTGGGTTGTACTGGTGAATTTTGAAAGAGATATTTTATTATATTTATTTTATTTTATTTTATTTATTTATTTATTTATTTATTTTCTTTTTCTTCCTAAAATGTGCTTGTTTTCATTAAAGATATAGGTCTGGAACGTGTGCTTTGTTGATAGTTAGACATTGAGGGTCAATTTTCATGTGGACCATATCTAAATCAGACCTTTTGAAGTGGAAGCCTTACATCTATACTCACCTATTGGGTTTTATGAGCATGTCCATACCTCTGTTATACATTAAAATTGTAGTTTTTTTTACAAGTAGAAGTGCAATTTCTTACAGCTTAATGGCAGCAGAAGTATATTTAAAAAAAAAAATGCACTCAATAATATCTATTGTGGGAGTGGTCCTCAATGGGAAGAAAAATTATCCTGAGTGGTCTCAGAAAATCAAACACACTTTCATTTTTAATGAGTTGTGGAAAGGAGTGTGTGTTCGAAACGTAGATGAAGAGATAGAACATCCTACGTTAGATAAGGAATTCTCCATTTGGGAAAATAAGAATATCAAGGCTTATGCATTGATTGCAGCATCAGTAAATGAAGAGGTGAGTCGCCATATTTCGTCATTTTCAAACACTTTTGAGGCCTTACAAAAACTGAAGGAACTCTATGACTCACACTATGAACTTGAAGTTATTCAACTCATGATTAAATTGTTCACCCTTGAATTGCAAAATGATGATCCTCTTGCTCTTGCATCAGAAGTAAAATCTATTATGCATGATATTAAAGTCACTAATGTTGAACTAGACATTCCTCTGATAGATTTTCTCAAGGAACTTTATCCCACTTACTTAAATTATCTTGATTCACTGCAAGAAAATGGAAACTTCAAAGATATTACCTTTGACTCCCTTGTGAAAAAATTTGCTGAAAGAGAGAAAGATTTTGGGAAGAAGACAACTCGTCAGTCTTCTAAAGAGGCTGTGTGCCTTGCACATAGAGAGAAGAATCGTGCTCAATATTCTTCCAGAGGAAGAGGTGGTCGAAGAGAAAGAGGAAGAAATTTTAGAGGCAGGGAGGGGCAGACACTCTCAAGGAGAAAAGTCAGATTTACACTGCATATGCTGCAAAAGAGATGGATCACATGATGCATCCACATGCAAGTTGCCTTGGGACATAATTGAGCATGAAAGAAACCAACCCAAAGGTAAAACTAATGACAAAGAGAAAGGTAAAGCACCTGAATCCACTCACTATTTTGTGGCACACTGTAATATTGGATTAAATGAAGACTTATTTAATGCTTCACTTCCTTTTGGGAAAAATGATGGTTGCTTGATTCAGGAGCAACTTGCCACATGAATATTAGAAGAGATTTTTTTGAAGAATTTATTGAAAATTTTGATGGATCAGTATACTTTGCAGACAAATCAAAACTCAAGCCATCAGGGCTCGGTACAATCAGGCTTAAATTGCCTAGTCTTCTAGACTTTCTTTTGCATTATGTTTTATATCTCCCACAGTTGCGGAGAAACTTGTTGTCCTTGGTCCACATCCGATAGCAAGGACACTCCATTCATATGTTTGATGGCAAGGTTGAGGTAAGAAAAGCATCAGACCACTCAGTTGTCATGATGGGGATAGAAGAAGAAAGGATTCTCAAGCTACAAGGTACCTCTGCTCGTGCACAAAATTTCTCATACAATTATCATTATGAAGAAGGTACATTTCCATCAAGTTTGTTATGGCATGCTAGATTTGGACACTTGAACTATGATAGCCTCTGCTTGTTGAAGAAAAATGGTGTTACTCATTTGCCTACAATTCCTAGGAAACTTGAGCAATCTGATGTTTGCGTTCTAGGAAAGCACAACAAACAATCTTTTCATGATTCACATTCCAAAGAACATAGAAAACTTGAACTCATTCATTCAGATTTATGTGGTCCAATGCATGTTCCTTTTGCAAATGGAAATAAATATATGATGACATTTATTGATGACTACACTAGAATGTGTTGGGTTTATTTATTGAAGAACAAATCCAATGCTTTTCAAACATTCAAGAACTTTCATACATGGATTGAAAATGATGCACAATTTCATATTGGCTCTATTCACACTAATAATGGAAAAGAGTACACTTCAAATGAATTTGAAAACTATCTTCGCCAACATGTGATCATACATCAAACAACTATGCCTTATAATCCCCAATAGAATGGAGTAGCTGAAAGAATGAAAAGGACAATATTAAATATGGTGCGCTCCATGATGTTTTTCAAAAATGTAAAATTGATGTTTTGGACAGATGCAGTTCTACGTGCTGTATATGTAAAGAATAGATGTCTATCTAATGCTATTCGAAACAAGACTCCTTATGAAATGTGGTATGGGCACATTCCTTCGGTAAAGCATCTCAGGGTCTTTGGTTCCATATGTTATGCATTGATACCAAAGGTACATAGAAACAAACTTGGTGCAAGAAGTTGTGAGTGTATCTTCTTGGGGTATTCAGACACCTCCAAAGCATACCGTCTCTATGATGAAGTCAATACAAAGTTTGTTGTATCTAGAGATGTAATCTTTCTTGAATCATTCAAAACTGACAATGTTGTTGAGCGACAACTTGATCGCTTGGATAGATTTTCAAATGTAAAATCATTTCGAGAATTTGATAATCAAATTCCAAATCTTGAAGGGGGGATTCCTATACTAGATCAACCTGTGGAATCTTCTTTTGAAGCACTCTCTCCCCCGCATGAAACTCCAACATCAGATGATACTTTGAGTGATGTGATTGACAAAATTGGGAGACTCAATCTTGATTCAGTCCCAACTCAATCAACGGAATAGCCTTGACCATCTAAAAAAGGTCCCCCAAAGTGGCTAACAAAGATACTTGAAAGTGTTCATTCTGATGAGGTTAGAAATACATGAGCTAGAAATTCAACCAGGAAAAATGGAGGTGATGTAGATGACTCTGATTCACCTGTTGATATGGATGTTTATTATGATTGTGAATTGAATTTGTTTACATTTTTTGAACCAACTTCCTTCAAAGAAGCTGCTTCTTATGATGAATGGAAAGAAGCAACGAAAAAGGAGTATGATTCCTTGATAAAGAATGTCAATTGGAAGTTGGTTGATCCTCCATTGGGAACCAAACCAATTGGATGCAATTGGGTCTACAAGAACAAGTGTAAAGTTGATGGCTTACTTGACAAGCACAAAGCCAGGCTTGTGGAAAAAGGTTTTGCATAGAAGGAAGGGGTCAATTATGAGGAGATTCCCCCCCCCCCCCCAGCAAAATGGGCTACCATCTGGACACTCTTTTCCCTAGCAACTCAGAATGGTTGGAAAGTCCATCAAATGGATGTAAAAACTGCTTTCTTGAATGGAGATCTAAAAGAGCATGTTTTTATGTCCCAGCCTGAAGGATTTGTTGTAAAAGGACATGAACAGAAAGTATGCAAACTTGTGAAATCAATGTATGGCCTTAAACAAGCACCGTGAGCCTGGTATGAAAAACTAACTGGGCATCTTATGAAACTTAATTTCAAACATTATGATCTTGATGATGCAACTTTATTTGTCAAGAAGGTTGGCAAAATAGTTGTATATCTTGTGGTATATGTAGATGATCTTTTGATGACAGGGAACAATGAGAGCTACATTACATCCATAAATAAGGAATTGAGGAAGGTTTCGAAATGACTGATTTGGGATATGTTCATTATTATCTTGGTATTGAAGTAACTCAACATCTAAAGTCCATATTCCTATCTCAAAAGAAGTACATTGGACATCTTTTGAATATATTTGGCATGGCTGAATGCAATCCTATAACTACTCCAATAGAACAAAACTTAAAGCTCACATCCATTGAAGGAAAATAATTTGATGATGCAACAAAGTATAGACAGCTTGTAGGAAGTCTCAACTACCTAAATACTACCAGACTAGACATTTCGTTTTTTGTTGGAATCCTCTCCAGGTTTATGCAAAAGCCTTATGAGGGACATTGGTTTACCACAAAAAGCGTTCTAAAGTACTTGAAGGGAACTTAAGACTTTGGAATCAAGTATACATAGGTGGGTGACTTTAGCTTGATTGGATACTCTAATTCAGACTTTGATGGAGACAAAGAAATTGGGGTATCTACTTCGGGTTATGCTATGAGTCTTGGATTAGGAGCTATCTCCTAGAGATCATGCAAACAATCAGTTCCAATAGATTCCACAAAAGAGGCAAAATATGTGGTAGTAGCTGAGGCAACAAAAGAAATTTTGTGGCTCAAGAAAATTCTTGAAGATTTGCAGGTAAAACAAGTACAATTGACTCCACTCATGATTGACAATACCTTGGCAATAAATTTGGCCAAGAACCCAAAGTTCCATGATTGAACGAAGCACATCAATACAAAATATCATCTAATTCAACATCATGTTGAGGCTAAAACAATCCATCTTCACCATTGTTCTGCTAATGAGCAAATTCCAGACATCTTCACCAAAGCACTTGGAAAAGAAAAACTTGAAAGATTCAGAATGATGCTTGGAATCACCAACATCCCTTCAGATGAAGGTGGGTAATGTTGACACCTAATCATAGGGATTGGGTGAACAACTACAATTAGTGTAAATAAATAATAGAGGAAATGGAGAGTCATCGGGAGATGAACTGAATAATCACTCCCTCTTGTATATAATAATAAACAACCTGAATGAATAATATGATTACATTTTAGGAGTTACCTCCTGGTATGACAGTGAGTGTTCGATCGTATGAGCTTAAAATTTCTTTCACTGCACAGTGGAGGAGAAGTGAGCTTCTAAGAGAGAGGTATTAGTACCACCCTAGTAGAGACACACATAAATAAGAAGGATCCATACAACACAAAGCAGAATAGTCCACGAGGATGTGATAGTGATAATAGAAATTACTAAAAGTTCTGCATATGATAAGTACCAAAATAACCGAAATAGTTCAACTACTTTAGCACAGATGAATGCAAACATGAATTGCAAGCATTCACAAAATAGTCTTACAAACATTCATAATCCATGCGTTAATAACGTGCTAGACCATAGGGCTTCTTATATTAAGTAAAATTTCCAAGATACATATATACAATGAACATCTCTAGCTCCAATAGTGGATCATTGGATCCACTCCTTGCTCCTCAAAAGATGCTAGGTCCCTATACTACTAGTGTAACCCCTTATTGTTATTAGTGTAACCCCCATATTATATTATTGTGCCATGTAGTCCCCATATTGTTATTATTGTGCCCCATAGAAGCCCATTATTGTTATTATTGTGCCCTTACATTTTTTTTTTTGTAAGCTGAGGAGTTTCCATTTTCTATTATCAAAAATGAAACCATTACAATCTTAAGGTGGTCTCAACCCGCCCCGAGGGGAAACCGGGTATATTGACCACCTATAGTTTTTGACTGCTGACCTAAAATAAAAGGTTTTCAAGCTGTCTTTCCAGGCTTTGTAAACATTCACCTTGTAACTGTTACTACTGACATATAACTGCAAGTAAATATTATCATAAACCCTATACATAGCTAAACAAAAACTAAGATTTGCATTTCCTAACTACTTCAAGAAACATGCCTTTCTTCATTGTTTCCCAGCGTCCTCTTGCTGCTCCTGCTCCTTCTTGATCACCAAGCCATTCACCTCAAGCTGCTGCTGAAGATCCTCCAACCTCTTGTCTTGCATGAGCAAGGTGATTAGGATATTCTTCAGCTCTTTCTTCAAGTTCGGTATTCCCTGCGAAAATTCAGCCATTTCCAAGGCTATCTGTTCCATGGCTTTGGCCATGAGTCTTTTCATGAACCAGTACAGGTGCAACGACTGCTTATACAATGTCATTCATCCTCGGGTGTGCCCTGGATCTGGCATGAGATCCATCCAGTCCTCCATTTCTTCCTCAGACTGTGCTTGGATGGCCTCTTCCTCCCAGTGCTCAATTATCCTCCTGATTTTTGGGTTAGTCCTCTCATTGTAGACTCTCTCTGCTGTCCTAACCCTTGTCTCTATGGTCCTCCTTCCCTGTCTTCCTTTGACTCCCACGCTGGTCTCCCCATCTTCCTCTCTGCCTGCTTGAAAACAATGGCCCCGTCTGCTGCGCCCTTCTGCTATTCCTCGCCTTCTCTGGCCTCCCCTGCCTCGACGACCTCTTCCTCTCCTCCGTCTGTCGCTTCCTTCCTCAGCTCCCGACCTCTGCCTTCCTTCGTCTTCCTCCCGGTCTCTTTTTGCGTCCCTGTTTCTTGTTATTTTCTCGTTTCGGCTGCTGTTATCCTTTTCCTGCGCTGCCATCTTAAGTTCGTCTTAAATGTCTTCACTCTCGCCTTCAGAAACTTCATAAACTGGAATATAGCAGTGCTCGGAATCCTCCTCCATTTTTCTTTTTCCTTTCGCATCCTGGTCTCCTTGTCCCTGGTTTCCATGTCCTGCCCTACTTCTCGTCCATCTACATGCCGCCCTGCTCCCCTCTGCTGCCATGCTTTCCTCGCTTCTTTGTTTCGGCCTGCGCTTCCCTGCTCTTTCTTCTCAACTTCTTGATCTTCTCGCTCTCCTAGCTATATACCTCCGCTTAATTCCGCTCTTTCCTGTTTCACTACCTGCTAGTTCTCTCGTCCCACTTCGCCACCCTTCCTTCCTGATATCTCCCCTCTTCATGCCTTTATATTCTAATTTCCTATCCGCTCCGCTGTCCCATACCCCCATGCAATCATTCCCCTGCCTTGCGTCTGACGACCTGACAGCTCCACCGTCATTCTCCTGTACCCGACTGTCCTCTTATCCTGATCAGGGATCCTTCTCACCGATCCAGTTACCTGTAACCATCATGTCTTGAAACTTGCCTGCACTGACCCGCCTTAAACACCATCGCCTATTAATTGTCCTCCCTGCCACTTTGCTCAACTCGATCGGGTGACTTGTCCTCGCTCTTTCATGCTGTGGTTGCTTCATTATGGTCCTGAGTGATTATGTTTTTAAGTCCTTCCCAACTATGATCCGCTTTTAATGACGGCCAGCTTCTATCCAAACTACTTGTCGCCTCTTTTCTCCCCCAATTAGCCAAGAGGTCCACAGCCCTATTTCCCTTGCGTCTTACATGATTGATTATTTTGTAATCTATTCTATTTAGCAGACCCACTATATCTTGAATAGTGCCCGCTGTCCTCCATATTTTTGCAACTTTCTCCCAACTCTTTCCATCCTTTAGTTTTCGCAACATCCCTATCGTTATCTACGAGTCCCCTTCAATCTCCAGGTTCATATATCTGTTCCTTACTGCTATTCTCAGGCCTTGATGAACCACCCAGAGTTCTGCTTCATTGTTCGTCATCTCACCTCCCCATTCCGCGAAGACCCACATTGTTTTTCCTTTACCGTCTCTAAAGATACCACCTAGGCCTGCTGGACCAGGGTTCCCCTTCGACGCTCCATCAAAGTTTAGTTTTATGAAATGCTCCCCAGGATATCGAAATTGGTTGGGGCTTTGAGCTTGAGGGTTAATCTTCTTCTCTTTTCTGGGGTAGATCATGCTGAATTCCATGTTTAGTTTAGAAGCTATTCTTCCTTCTTCCTGGTTCATTTTCCAGTCTTCCTCTTCCCATGTCTCTGATAGAACTATTTCTTTGATCGCTTTGCTCACCTCCTCCCAAGTTCTTTCAGGTTGATTGCTTTGACCCCTGAAAATCCTCCTGTTACGTTCTTTCCAGAGGAACCAGATCACAAAGCCTACCGATAAGTTCCAGATTCTTCTTACTACTTTGCTGTGAAATTGACCTTTACCCCATTGCATTATGGTATTTCGAATGCTACTTGGGTCTCTCATTGTCTTCCCAAAGAGCGATCTGATATTTTCCCATATGCTTCCTGCATAAGGGCATTCATTTAAAAGGTGCTCCTGATTTTCCATTTCTCTACTGCAGAGGCTACATCTTGATGGCCCATAATATCCTCTCTTCTGGATTTTATCCCAAGTTAGAATCCTTCCTTTACTGACCAGCCATGCAAATATTGTAATTTTCGGCCACCATTTTCCTTCCCAGATTGTTCTCCAGTCTATAGCACCATCTTCCCTTTCTTGCTTTATTGTCAGGTAGTAGGCTTCCTTCACTGTAAAATTCCTTTTCATTGATCTTCCCCACCTAAGGATCTCCTCACCTGGCCTGATTTTAATCTTTCTCAGTTCTACTTCTTTGATGTAGTTTTTCTCTATCTCTAAGTTTATGTTCTCACACCATTCCTCTAGTTTCCTCGAGGTCCTCCATATTCCACTGTTCTCTTCATTTTTCCAGTAGTCTCTAACGTACTCCATACCTGCCATCTTCGCTTTCTGTTGAATCTCTTGTAGGATTTGTATCTCTGCTATTTTGTATTTCTGCTGCCACCCGTCCTCCCAAAATTTTGCATTGCTTCCTCCACGAATCTCCCAAAAAACATGTTGATTGACCACATCTTTGTTCTGACTTGCTAAATCCCATATAGAGGACCCTTTTGGTACTTCTTCAATTCTTAGCTTACCTGCTATAGATTCTGGCATATTATATTTTAGTTCCCATATTTTTTTCCAAACATCCTTCCCTCCTTGTAACCATCTCCAACATAATTTAGCGCCTAAAATATTGTTTAGCATTTAGGGATCCCTTATACCCAAACCTCCTTCCTCCTTTCTTTGTACCAGGTTTTTCCATGATACTAAGGCCCATTTCCTTTGTTGTTTAGGTCCTCCCTAGACAAACTTCCCAAATATCTCCTTCAATTTTGTGCACACTCCTTTGGATGCTGCTCTGATGGACAAAGGGTAGATAGGGATTGAAATAGACTTTAACAAGACAATTCAACTGGCTTTGTTCAGAGACCTAAATGATCAGCTTGTCAGGCGGTTTTTGATTTTATCTATAACATCCTGCCAGTTTTTCATCCGGGTGGGGTGTATATCCAGTTGGTTCCCTAAATACTTGGTCCGGAGGTCCCCCTGTCTGAAGCTCAAAGTTCTAGTAAGATGAGCTTTGATGGCCTCC
>APFE030931843.1:0-25736 GCA_000404065.3 Pinus taeda | reverse complement strand
ACTTTTGTTTTTCCTCCATGATGTGCCCGAATTCCTCTCTATTCCACTTTCTAATTTTACCTTTAATTTACTTGAGCTTCAATTGGAAGGTATGCATTTTTCCTTTCCCTTTAACTTGACTCTAAGTCAACCATTCTTCCACTTTCTGTAAGAACTCAAAGTTTCTGAGCCAAAAGGCCTCAAATCTAAAAGGTTTCTTACCATTGTTATTCTTGATATCAATTTCTAGTCGAATCGGCCAATGGTCTGATCCTAGACCAGGAAGAATTTTCGCCTCTATGAATACATCTCGGTTCAGAATTTGTTCAGACAAGAGAAACCTATCTAACCTCGAAGCTATCTAGTTTTTCCCACCCCTCCTGTTATTCCAGGTAAAGACGCCGTTAGTTGTGGGAGTATCAACTACTCTTTGTTCTGTTATTAACTCATTAAACTCCTCCATGCTCTGATCTGGTCGCCTTATGCCTCCTTTCTTTTCACCTAAGTCACGGATCAAGTTAAAATCCCCTCCTATTATCCATAAGTTGTTAGGGATTATTTGCCTCACTGCCTGTATATTCTTGAGAAATTCCTTCCGGTCCCTG
This sequence comes from Pinus taeda, assembly GCA_000404065.3. Classification (NCBI taxonomy): domain Eukaryota; kingdom Viridiplantae; phylum Streptophyta; class Pinopsida; order Pinales; family Pinaceae; genus Pinus; species Pinus taeda. Next base: position 25,152 of record APFE030931843.1, on the reverse strand, counting down.
GGTAAGTGGGGACCGTAAACCCCTGAGATAAGAATTCTTTAATCCAATCCTGTCAACCTAAACACACCTGATAGTATTCTGGGGAGGCTAATCCAGTTTTCAAAAATTACCTCCTCTGGATTCCATATAATCGCTAAACCTCCAGCTGAACCAACTGCATCTTGAGCCATTACTTCATATTCAGGTCTCATCCTTTTCATAATTTCTTGTAACTGTTGTTGATCCATTCTTGTTTCCTGAATTAACATTATGCTAGGCTTGTCCTTCTTCAATCGCTCCTTCAGATATCTCTTCTTGCCCTTACTATTGAGTCCCCTTATATTCCAACTTGTAATAATCATTTATAACTTTTTGAGGGTTGTTGAAATACTTCTGACAGAGGTATCACTCTACCTAAATTCACTAGCGTTTCTCCCACTACTTGAATCGTCTCGTTTATTGTTCGTCTACCCCTCTTTCTACCTCCTTTGCCACTTCCGTCCATTCGCATGTTTTGATTTCCTTGAGTTCCTGATTGATGTGGTCCGGTCTCTGGCATATAGCCTTTCTTCTCCTTGTATTTTTGGAATGCTTCCTTATATTGTTGTTTCTGTGATTCCGGAATGAATCTTTCATCTAGGTTCTTCCATTCTTGGAGCAGCTTCTTCATTATTATTTCCTCTTCGGTCGCATTTTCTTTTCGATTGTCTGCTCCCTTCATCATTTATTCCACTATGTTCTCCTGGCTTTCTCCCATATCTACTTCTGCTTCTCTGGTCTGGCTTATATTTTTACCTGTGGTCTCAGTTATGATTTCCATTGGAACATTCTCGTTATCCCCTTCCACCTTCTTTCCATCTTCTGTTTCCTCCTCCTCATCCTGAAGGACCTGAAACTTATTCTGATTTTCAGCTGGTATGTTCTTTCCTTTGGTTGCCCTCGTGCTCCCTCTAATCTTGGTTTTTGCCTTCTCTGAACTTCTTTGAAACCTCTTTCTTCTGTATCTGACCCTTCTGCTTTCCTTCTTTCCTCCTCTAGAATTCTTGTTGCCTCCCCTTCTCTATTTTGTGGGCATTGTTTGTATAGATGTTCATACTCATGGCACCTTTGACATCTAAAGGGGATGTGTTCATAATCTATTGGCTGCTGCCATATTTCATCATGATATTCCACCTCTATATATTCCGGCACAAGTTATGCTATGTTCATATACACACAAATCCTTGCATAGGATGTGTATTTTCCCCTTTTGGTCGATTCTGCTACTTTGACGAAGGCCTCGATCGAGTTCCCAATCCCTTCCAGTACCTCAGGGTCCCAAAATTCCGTTGGTAACCCAAACAATCTAACCCATATGGGTGTTGCCAATAGCTTTTCCACATCTGGGTTGTATCTATCTTCCCAGTGCCTCATAAATAATCCAGCATTCTTCATGAAGTATGGTCCTTCCTCAAATGTTCTCTCCTTGTCTTCGAGGTTCGCAAAGATGACTGTGAAAAAACACTTTGCTCCAAGTTTCAGGTCTATATGTCCTTTTGGATTCCATCGTAGTTGGATCCATTTCGATAGATCCTTTTCAGATGGCCAAAATCCTATAAACTTACAGATCAATGCATGATCCTTCATATAGCTGCGATAATCTTCCAGTTTATTGTTAGGGATAACGTACCTTGGTTTTTTCTGTGCCCTAGGTAAGCATCTGTTCCCCATTCTTGCTTGCCATCGGCTTCCCAAGACTGGTATGTCTTTTTCAGTTTCCTTGTGCAATCCTTGCTGCCCTCCTCCACTGGTTTCGCCGGCTACCACATTTTTGAAGGAGGGGATCTCTCCCCTCCCTTGATTTCCATCCATGGTTTCTTTCAGTCCCGCCTGATTTCTTCCTCCCCTCTACCTTTCTTTTTCCCCAGCTGATCTTTTCCTACGAGTGATTAGGTCCTCCTCGCTCCTCCTTACCTCGCTTCCGCTGATCTGCTATCCCGATCTTCGAAACCCTAGCCGCACTATCGTCACAGGTCCGCTCTGCTCCATCCACTCAACCTCCTATCATTCTCATTGTGCCCTTACATTATTATTGTTATGTCGGCTCTGATTATATTATGACCCCTTAGACTCCTAGATGTAGAAAGGAGGTCTTGTCATTTATATCATCAAAGAATTATTCATTTGTGTAATGTAAAAGTGGTTGCCCCCTCGAAGAGGCTAAATTCTAAGGTGTTGACCTATCTTTGATATCTTTTTGTGAGTTGGTTTCATAACATTTGGTATCAGAGCTTTGGATTCTAGGGTTTTGCTGCTCCAAACGAGGCTAAATTCTAAGGCATTGACCTATCTTTTCTATCTTTTTGTGAGTTGGTTTCATAACATTTGGTATCAGAGCTTTGGATTCTAGGATTTCACTGCTCCAAACAGGTCATCGTGGTATTTTTTCTATAACTTTTTTCGATGAAGTTTAAGAAGCTAAAGAAAAACCCATTTGAGAAGCAATCTTGCTGAACCACGGGTCCGGATTTCAGATCTTGTCCCTCTATATTTTTGGACATATGATCTGAGGGATTTAGGGTTTTTGCAGACTCCCGAAATACATCCTAAAAAGGTGACCTTGAGAAAATCATCATAACTTTCTCTCTGAGAAATAAATTGAAATTTCGTAAGAAGTTACAGAAAGGGGACGGACTGTAGTTTTCTGTGCATATTTTTCAGATCTAAAGGTCGAAACAATGACACGTGGCATGCTGTACAAGTTCTCTCTACTGAAACATTATAAAATCAGTTCATCTTAGGAGATTGGGCATAACTCTTTCTTGGAGAATCAAATTCTGATCAAACTTGTGGGGTTAGAAAGAGGACTCAGAGGGCTACTACAGGAGACAATTTCAGAACTTTGAGATTTGAAAGTGTAGAGTTACAGTCATTTCAAGATCGAGCTCCTAAAATAAAGGAAAGGCGTTATGAGGAAGTTTTATGGAAAGGATCCAGTAAATTGGATACTACAGATGGAGCAATATTTTGATCTACATGGCGTACCACTATTACAAAAGGTATGTATTGCATCTTCATATTTAGAACCAAATCAACTTTTATGGTATAAAGGGCTTTGTTCTCGTAAACAACTTGTTACATGGTCAATTTTTATGGAGGAAATGATAGCACATTATGAGGATACAAAGAGCAACACCTTCTTTAGAGCAACACCACAACAATTGCAAGAAAAAGAGAAATATGGCTTTGTTACAAAGTGGAAAGAAAAATTATGGAAGCAAGGAAGTCTACCCCTCACAACTATAAAGATGGAAGTGTTGTTTCTGCTAGCCTTCCACAGCTTACAAGGGTTACACCACAACAATTGGAAGAAAAAAGAGAAAAAGGGCTTTGTTACAATTGTGATAACAAATACATTAAAGGTCATAAGTGTGCTGAGAAGGAATTAGTTTACATTGACTGTGGAGAGGAGGAAGAAAAGGTTCAAGAAGTGAAAGATCACATCGAGAAAGAAGAAATGAATCCAACCATATCTTGTAATGCATTGGACAGAATTACCACTCCTCAAACTATCAATATAGAAGGACATATCAAGAAGAAAAATGTTCAAGAATTGAAAGATCACATTGAGTCTCAAGAAATCAATCTGACCATATCTTGTAATGCATTGGAAAAAATTACCACTCCTGAAACTATCAAGAGAGAAGCACATATAAAGAAGAAAAAGGTAAGAGTGTTCATTGATTCGGGCAGTACCCATAATTTTTATGATTGTAAGATAGCCAAGGAATTGAATTGCTTCCTATATCCAGCACCAGAGTGTCAAGTGATGGTTGCAAGTGGAGGAGCCATAAATTTCTCTGGAAAGTAGCATAATATCAAGCTATCCATGTGAGAATATGTATTGAATATCCCTCTTTCCATTCCAATTGGTGGTGCTGATGTTTTACTAGGAGTCCAATGGCTACAATATTTGGGTACGATAGCTTTTAATTTTCAAGAAATTTTCTTGAATTTTTTGGGAAGGAAAGGAAGTTGAATTGAGGGGTATCGAAGGAAAACCTAGAAATATAATCAACTCTAATAGCATGAAAAAGCTTCTAAATAAAGAAAAACGAGGTGTAATTGCACAATTATGTTCATTAGAGGATCCCACATCAAAATCATGTATTTCTCTAGATATCCAAAACATTTTGGACAATAATTCCAAGGTATTTGAGACTCCCAAAGGCCTCCCACCTATTTGTGATCATGATCATGCTATTCATTTGATTCCATGAAGTGTTCCTCCAAACATCAGGCCTTACATATATCCATATGCCCAAAGGAGTGGGAACTCATTCAAAAGTTGCAGAACATCCCAGTTCAAATAGTATTGGGAGAACTTGACAAGGAAGGAAAAATCATATTGGAACTTGAAGCAGTCACAGAACCGAGAAATCAAAATCTACAAAATAGATTAATTTCAGAGTATCTCATGAGGTGGAAGAACTTACCTACTAAAGATTCCACATGGGAGGACAAGAATTTATACAAAAGCATCAAGAACTACTCAAGCGTTGAGGACAACACTTTTTGAAGGAGAGGGGCATGTTAGGTCCCTATACTATTAGTGTAACCCCTTATTGTTATTAGTACAACCCCCTTATATATTGCTATGCCCATGTGTCCCCCATATTGTTATTATTGTTCCCCATAGAAGCCACTATTGTTATTATTGTTGCCCTTACATTATTATTTTTATGTTGACTCTGATTATATTATGACCCTTAGACTCCTATATATAGAAAGGAGGTTTTGTCATTTGTATCATCAAAGAATTGTTCATTTGTGTAATATAAAGGAGGTTTCCCCCTCGAAGAGGCTGAATTATAAGGCATTGATCTATCTTTTCTATCTTTTTGTGAGTTGGTTTCATAACAAAAGAACTAGCTTGTCTCTCTAATGCCTTGCATGTGGAACCAAGGTGAAAAGTCCTTTCTCTTACAATGAGGGTGTAGATATAACAATGAATAAGTGATGCTTCCCCTTCCTCATGACTCTTCATCTACCCTCATGAGTGTTTGACTTCCTATGCTTTTCAGCTTCACATGAATCTTCACATTCCATACATTTCCTTTGGACTTCCACTTTACAATACATTCTTGAATCATAATTTACATCATTAACCACAATGGTGTGGCATGTGACAACTCATGGCATGACATGACATGACACTGCTAACATAGACTGCTTGATGGTGTAGCAATGTCAAGCCACTGTTTTTATTGTGTGTTGTAGGTCTGCTTGAGAATTTTTTCTTTTCGCCTCCGCATGGCTTAGTGATAGGTGATCTTCAATGATCTCAAGTCTTGAATGGTGATCACAATCTGGTGTCCCTTTGCCTTCTCTTTATTGATCAGCTTGTATAACTAGCTACAATAATGTATTTCGGCATGTTGTGCTCCTTCGTCTCCTTCTTCGTCATCTCGCCATGGCATAATAAGGTTTGTGTTTATGCAATTCACTCATGATGAGACGATATCAGTTTGAAAAACCCCTAGTCTATGGTTGTGCATATTGATCCATTAACTAAGCCAAAACTAGATGGGAGGTTGGGAAAATGGATTAGTGATTGCACATCTACATAGTTTAGGCAGGAAAGTGGAGTCTTGAGCCTTAAGACTACACAATGCACAGTTCAGGCTGGGTTGAGGGAGAAAACTACACAATTCTGGGGATCAGTGTGACAGACCAAGAGGATGAGCACTAGGTGAGCACATTGTGTAGATTTGGGACACAAGGGAGGCTAGGCCATTGGAAAATTACGCAATTCAGAAAAAGAAGGATGAACTTGAGGCTAGAGATTGTGTAATGTGCAATTGAGGTCGGGATGGTTGAAGGAATTGCGCAATTCTGGGAGTTAAGGTCAGGGTTTGAACACAGAGATTGCGCAGTGCAGTAGCCCTAGGAGGTAGGAACTGTGCATTGCGTAGTGTCAAGATGCAATGTCATAACTAGAGGATTGAAACGGCGTAGTGTGTAGTTTAGGGAGGCCTGGTGACGCTAGGTTGCTTGGTCATGAATCTTTTTAGAAAATGACTAAGTGCGGGATTGATGAGAATTATGTGAAGAATGATAAGACTTAAACTATGATCACACACTTAGAATACTTGACGAGACAACAAAGTAGATCATCCAAGGCACATGAAAATGAATTTCCCTCCATGTGACATCTTTACGGAAAATTACGATAAGTGCAACACTTAAGATGCAATTTGTGATGATCATGACGACACTTGTGCGACAATGCTTGAAACTTTGGAAATGAGTGTGAAGGATATTTACATTGTTAAAATAACTCATTTACACAAAGGCGACCTCTTGAAACCACTAGAACATGCTTATATACATGATGCGACAACTAAAATGCAAAAATATGACAATTTTCTTATCTTGCAAACGAGACAAAAAATCCTCAAGAAAGTAGATGCAATGAGCTTAAAAGTTTGCTAAGGCAATGTATAAGACTAAGGGAGGCTCCGAAATTGAGTGTAAGACAAAACTTTGGAGGGTGTTGTAGCAGTGTCAACACATCATTAGCCAACAGACATTTGATTGATATGTATTAGTAATATATAAAAAAATTGGTGTTTAACTGGGCTCCTATGATATATTGAACATGTTATTCATGGAAAGTAATGACTTATTTGTGATTAATTATAAATAAATGTAAGGTAAATTTATTGTTTTTATTTTGTGTCTCTGGGGTATATTACAGGTGGTATTAGAGCTAGGTTCCAACTTTGTGGCCTATCTGAGAAGTAAAGGAATAATAGAATTTGTTGTGTGAACAGAGTGACAGAAAGGAGGCATAACTAGGAGAGTTGGGCCTATGCTAGTACGACCGACAAAAGGAGCTGATCAAATACCATATATAGAAGCTAACCTTGAGATGTGGGTACAGCTGGGAGAAGATTCCCGAAATGCTAATACCACGCTATTTGAAAAATACAAGAATTAAATAATGAAATGGGATTTTTGAGGGTAGATAATGAGAGGTTATTACAAGAACAGGAGAAAATTATGAAAACAATTTTATATCGAGAAAACCATTAACATCCTATTTGAAGCCCTAAACATGGAGACTAGGTCGGGACACACCGACAAAGAGATGCTAACCCAGGATCAGAGGGAGAGCAAGAAAATAATTAGGAGGAATCTGATAATTTTTTGGGTCATATGGGGCCTAAAAGAAAAAAAGTATAATTGCAGGGAGACTTTAGAAAAATTAAACCTACAACATTTGATGGAGAACAAGAGGAGGCTACTAAATCTTGACTCATTAATATAAATAATTATTTTCAAATTTATGAATACGGCCACCTGAAATCTTGGTTGGAAATCTATCAACTACAAGGTAAAGCCACCTTATGGTGGGAGGAAGTAAAAATAGTACAAAACATTAATGAGCAAGAGGAAACCTGGGAAGAAAATGAATTTCATGATCCGTGACTAGAGAAAATTTCCATGTATGAATTTGTATACAAAATTTACATCCTTGATGAGGTCTGTTCCCTACATACGTGAAGAAAAGGTGAAAGTGTAGCGATTCATTAGTAGTTTTCCTCTATTCATGAAGGAGCGATTAGAATTTGAAAATCCAAAAACCATAGACGAGGTTATTAGAAAGGCCAAAATATGTTACCAACAGATGAATCCAAATGGAGATAGTAGTAAAAATGGACAGAAAAGAAATGGAACAAATCTTTAGAGAATGGAAAAGGGTTAAAGACTACAAACTTTAAAGACACCTACAAAAATCAACAAGCAAAAATTTAGGTAGAACTCAGCAAAAGTCAAAATTTCATAATGAGTTAAAATCCACTAAACGGCCTAACAAATCTAAGTTGGAACCAACAACTAGAACCCCATGACAGTGCTAGGTTGTGGGGGACTACATTATGATAAAAATTGTCCCTACCGAAAGGGGGAAAAGTATATGGTGTAAATGGAAATGGGTTTTCTTAGGATTAATGCTACACTGGAGGATCACCAAGAAGAATACCAACCAACCATGGTAGAATTTGAAGGTAATATTTTTAATCAAACCGAATCTATCTTAATTGATTTAGGGCCTAGTCTAAGTTATGTCAGTACTAAGATAATAGAAAAATGTCATTTGCAAACCGTTAAATTTAAGAGTCCATGGCTGGTACAGATAGCCATGAGGGCTAAAAGAAGGGTGGTAGGTAAGGTAGACAGTTTTCCAGTAGAGTTGGAAGGTCAACCAATAATAGTGAATTTGAACATCTTACCCCTAGGATTGTATGGGATTCTAATTGGCATGGACCAGATAGAAAAGAATTAGTCTCTTATAAACTACAAGGACAAGACAATTTCTTATTTGGATGAAGGCAGCATGAGATGATAGAAATAGGGAGTAAAGACACACTTGAATAATAGACCAATTATATCTTCACAACTAGAAAAATGTATGAGGAAGGGGTGCCAAGTTTATGTGGTGCAAGTGGGGTATTCAAATTACAAAGATAATATTACTGCCTTGGGATACTTTCCACTTGTGCAGGACTTTGTTGATGTATTTCTTGAGGACATCCCTAGAGTATCTTCAAAAAGGGATATAGATGTTACCATTGAACTCATTCTAGGATTTGCTCATGTATCCAGAGAACCATATTGTATGTGTGTCCCATAATTGACTAAAATTAAAATGCAGGTACAAGAGTTACTAGACAAGAAATACATTCGCCCAAGTGTGTCACCTTAAGGAGCTCCAGTGCTCTTTGTTAGAAAGAAGGATGGCACCTTGTGAGTGTGCACTGATTACAGACAACTAAATAAGCTAAAGATTAAAAATAAGTACCCCTTTCCTCTCATTGATGATTTATTTAATAAAGTAAAGGGGTCTACAATATTCTCTAATATTGACATGTTTCTGGGTATCATCAAATATGAATTAAGGAGGAGGATATATACAAAACAACCTTTAGAAACCTGCTATGGGAATTATGAATTTGAATTTTTTCCCTTTGGTCTGGCCAACGAACCAACAATGTTTATGTGTCAAATGAATAGTGTATTCCATCAATACCTCGATAAATTTGAATTGACTTTTATAGATGACATTCTTGTGTATTCAAGAAATATGGAGGAGCACAAAGAACATTTTCAAATAGTTTTGCAAACCTTAAGGGAGCATCAATTGTACGCAAAATACAACAAGTGTGAATTTTATAAAGAACAAATTCAGTACTTAGGACATGTGATTACTAAAGATAGGATAGGTGTGGATCTTGAGAAAATAAAATAATATAATGGAGTGGCTTGTACCCAAGAATGTAGCTAAGATAATATCTTTCATGGGGCTAACTGGGTAATATAGGTGATTTATTGAAGGATTCTCAAAGGTGGCATATCCCATCACTTCCTTACAAAATAAAGGAAGATTTTCAAGTGGACGGTTGAATGTCAAAATATCTTTGATAAATTAAAACACTTATTAACCACTACCCCCATTTTGAGAATTGATGACCCATACTAGGAATTTCCTATGTATACAGATGCCTGTGTGGAGGGTGTAGGGGGAGTATTGATGCAAGAGGGCAGATATGTAGCCTATGAGTCTCAGAAACTAAAGGAACATGCGAAAAAAAACTTAGCTTATGATCTGGAGTTAGCAGTAGTTATTCATGCTTTGAAAATGTGGCAACATTATTTACTTGGAAAAAAAATCACGTTGACGACAAATAACAACAATTTAACTAATTATTTTAAATAACCTACATTGAATGATCGACAAGCATGTTGGATTTCCTTTTTAAGTGAGTTTTATTTTGAAATTAAGCATTTGAAAGGCTAAGAGAACCAAGTAGCATATGCCTTGAGAAGGAATTTGAATTTTGTTTATGAAATATCATTTAGTGAAGTGAAAACTGCTTTTAAAGATCAGATTAAAGAGTTTACTCAAAGGGATCCCGAATACCAGTTCTTGTGGAAGCAAGGTAAAAACCAAAACAATAGTGAAAGACAACTGGGTTATGAAGTAAATAAGGAAAATATGTTGATTTATCAAAAAAAATGTATGTTCCCAATCAAGTAGGCATTAAACAATTAATTTTAAATGAGCATCATAAAAATCATTATGCTACTCATCTCGACTATCAAAAGTTAATCACTGATTTGAGGAAAGAGTAATTTTGGCTGGACATGAAGAAGGAGGTGGTTGAATATTTAGCTAAGTGCTTAGAATGTTAACAAATAAATATTGAACACCAACATCCAGCTAGGTTGCATCACCCATTTCCCATTACCGAATGGAAATGGGAAATTCTAACACTTGATTTCATTAATGGCTTGCCTAAGACCAAGAACAAAAAAAATTCTATAATGGTAGTAGTGCTCAAATTAAGTAAATATGCCCACTTTATCCCAACACAATCCACTTATAAAATAGTTAAAATTGCCAACAATTTTATATTGGTAATCTCTGATAGAGATTCATTTTGGAAGGATTTGTTTGAAGGATTAGATACCCATATATAGTTTATAATTGCGTACCACCCTCAAATAGATGGGAAGAAAAAGAGCACGAATCAAGTGCTCGAGGATATGCTAAGTATGTTTGCGATGAAACAATCGACTTAGTGGGAAGACTACATTCATTTGGTAGAATTTCCCTACAAGAATAGTTATCACGCCTCCCTCAAAATGAGTCCATCTGAAGTATTATATGGATGCAGATGTAGAATACTTTCTAACTAGAGTGGAACAGAAGATAAACTAATGATAGGACCTAATATGTTAAAGGATATGTAGGAAGTCGTAAGAAATGTGAGGGGAAACTTAAATGTTGCCCAAGGTAGACAAAAAAAGTATGTTGATCGGAAAAGAAGATACCGAGAGTTTCAAGTGGGGGATCATGTATATGTGTGGGTAAAGCCTAAGAGAAGCAATATAAATTAGGGGGGTTGTGCCAAACTGGCACTTCAATTTTGTGGCCCATTTTAGATCCTAGCTTGAATTGGGCATGTGGCTTATCAACCAGCTTTCCTTGCCACATACCTGTTCGTAACGTGTTTCATGTTTCATTATTGAAAATGTATATTTATGATCTTAAACATATCATTGATTGGAATAATATATAGTTAAGTAATTTATACTTGCATATATATATCTATATCTATATATTAAATATATATATATATATATATATTATATATATATTATATTATATATATATATATATATATATATATATAGATATATATATATATATATATATATATATATGTCTTGTAAAATATATTGTGACATAGTCTAATAGTGATATCATGGTTGTGGTTGTAGGTCAAACTCGGCGGAGAGTTTCTGGTCGAACCCCTACACATCCTAGATTAGAGAGAAGTAATGTTGCAGAAGCATGTTATCAACTAGGTTAAGGTGCAATGGAGGCACTTTGGCCCATAAGAGGCTATCTGGGAGGATGAAAATTTTATGCAAGAAATATATCCCAGTCTATTATGAGGATTTGCAAACACCGGGACGATGTTTCGTTCAAAGGGGGGGAATACGTGATTTCCTCTGGTAACTCAATAAATATTGAATTATCGTAGTAACACACACACACACACACACACATACACACACACATACATTGTTTCACTTTGTGGGTTGAGAAGGCTAAACAATAAGTGTTTATGCATTGGAATATACATACAAATATATACATTATGTTTAATTTATTTGATTGAAATGCTTATGTGTGGAACAGTTATGGGCTAGGCGGTTACCTGCCTAAAATTCTCCTTGGAAATCAAAATTCCAAAAAGCCAATAGGGTAAGGAGGTATCCAAGGTGGAGGAGGAGAAATAAGAGATTGCAAGGTCTGTGTCAAGTATTCTTGCTTTCAAACTCTAGGTCTAGTTGGCTAGTGGAGTTTATCTAATATTAGAGTACTCATATTATAAACCTTGGCTAAGTCTGGTTGGGACTAGATATTGAGAGGGGAAAACAATTTCATACTACTTACCATTCAAAAACTATTCTGGGAGTGGAGTAAGCTCTGGGGGGAGATGCAGTGTTGAGGATTAATCTCATTGGTTGGGAGGAGAGTTATCTTCCTAGTGGCATTTGTGGTTCACGTGAATAATTAAAAGGAAGTAGATACGTACTATAATGGTTTATCTCTTTGGCAATTAATGTGTGAATTAATTGTTAAGTTAGGCATTGATAATGTATAGAGTAAATATGTTGTTTCTGAATATGAATTATTCGTAGAATGAATATTTTGGTAATATGCTACAGTGTGTTGTTTATGAAATTAAATGAACTATGGAAGGTGTTGCGTGAATGTACATGTTTTGGAACCGAGGTGAAAACAATGAACGAGATCAGGGCTAGAACTTAGGTCAAGTTGAGAGGGGTCAAAAACCAAGATTCATTCCCTAATCATGGACTAATCTTAATATACATGAAAACAAAGTTAAAATAAAGACAACCTTGTTAAGGAACTAGGACAAAAGAATAAAGAAAGGGCACTACTTTCCAGCGAGGTTTTATCTAGAACTAATGTTATTTTTTGTATTCGATCCTAAATGGAACATAAGATTAGATTTGAGGCCACGCAAAGTACTGACAGGAAGGGATTCAATCCCTTAGAACTAATGTTATTTTTGTATTCGATCCTGAATGGAACATAAGATTAGATTTGAGGCCAAGCAATGTACTGACAGTGAGGGATTCAATCCCTCAGACCTGAGGATGACTTCACCTTTACATAGAAAAATTTAATAGAGAAGTACAATAATAAAATACCTATGTTCACAAGTAAACTGAGAATCATATAAAATAACTATAAACTTAACCCACATATCAATTTATTAACCAAAATGGAAGAAGGAGAGAGTTGTACATGTTATCAAATAAGAAGCGCACTATGCGAAGAATTTGATAAGTCTTTAACTTAATATGCTGAAAACAAAACAATCTTTATGAAAATGTAAATAAGTTATTGGCCAAAGGTGAAAACTATCCACTGTGTTGAAAGAAATAAAATTTCAGGCAACTATTTAGCCAAATGGAGAGGGGCCATATCACAACCATCACACTAATACTTATACAAATAATTTCAATAAATTTTGGGTAAATTATAATATACATGATGTTCATAAACCATAGGAATAACTTATCAAACCATAACTTGCATGTAATGCGAGAACATAACTACATTCTATTAGCATAAGCAAGGAACTCTGTATTAAAACCAAAGAGCCAAACGACATAGACACCTGGAACCAAAAGAAATGAAAATAAGCTCTAAAAGGAACCTATGTGTTGAATATTGATTCTCTAAATGAATAGTAAGAACCCCCTCTCCCTTATCGTTACCTGTGTAGTGAAAAAAGACTAGATTAGTTAAAACTAAAATTGGGAGAAAATGGAAAGAAAAAAATAAGACAGACTTATCAATAATATGTTTACCCTGTGTAGTGAAAAAATGCTAGATTAGTTAAAACAAAAACTAGGAGAAAATGGAAAGAAAAAAATAAGATAGAGTTATTGATAATATGTTTACCTCATGAATGTTTCTCCTCCATCGTTGATGGTAACTCTAGAGAAAATGGGTTCCTCCTCTTAAATTATTGCTCAAATCATATATAACTGTAAAGAAAATATTTGTGTATTACCTTCAAACCTTCGAAACTAGGAGTTGGTAGAGGCATGGAACCGGAAGCCTCCAACATACGCTAACTCAACATTAAGAAGTGTAGAGGACAACTCAGCAAAACGGTGCACAAGGAAGAGACAAATTAAGAACTATCTCTCAACAAAAAAAAACACAATCGTTCTGCACCTGCCGGTACAAAACAAGGAAAACATATGAGTGATTCTATGGTAGAATTCCCTGGATTTAAAGAATTAGGTGCGATGAAGAGAAATGAGAGAATCAATGATTCGCGAAACTAGAGAGGGAGGGTGGTTACCCTATAACCACCTCCTCTAATCTTGACCATCCATTTAATCCTAAATGTTTGAGGACGTAGACCCATTACACTCTTACCAATGACACAAATATGTCACCAAATGGCATATGGAGCAATACCTTTGTGAGATTTCGAAAGGGGGGCATGAGCCAACCTTACCAATAACATAAATTAATCAAGGTTCCACTATATGGTTTCATTATATGGTGCATATCTGACTATTCTTAGTTGATACATTAATATGAATATGTTATCACCATTAGCCAATAGACATTTGCTTGATACATATTAATAATATAAAAAAAAATTGGTGTGTAATTTGACTCCTATGATAAATTGAACATGTTATTCATGGAAAGTAATGACTTCTTAGTGATTGATTAGGAATAAATTCAAGGTAAATTTATTGTTTTTATTTTGTATCTCTAGGGTATATTATATCAAGCAATTGTTTGACATGATCTCTTTTTGTCATTTTACTTTTCCTCCACCATGTGAGGTTGTTGGGATAGGTGATGATGTTCTTGAAAAGGTTGTAATTGTCTGATTCAGATCTTCTTGTACCTTGTCATCATTGGGGACATGCATAAAAAAGTAGACAAAATCAACCTTGCTTTGATACCACTGATCCTCATAGTTTGAGGAATGAGACAAAAGAAAGTGACAAAATAATAAGAACTAAAAATTTCCTAACAAGTCACTCATAATAATATTATTCTAGCCCAAAGATCTCATGAGCCCTAATGCATTAATGTTGGTGAAATCCAAGTTGTTTAATAAATGAAACTTAATGGATAAAATGGAATATATCACAATGTTAAAATCATTAGGAATATGACAGATTGCATAAGAGAAATATTTCAGAACAAAACAACATAAAAGAAATTGAATTATTTCTATTGAATGTGAATTATAGCATAAGATTACATTAGGACAAAAAGCTTGCTTTACTTGACCCACACTAGATCATGGTGAAGTCCCATATTTATAATCATTCACCAAGAGCCATGCCTCTCATTATATTTCAAATACCATGGATAGATACCATGGTTTACAAAATCCATGGGTGAATGCCATGGAAAAATATAATAAATTAAGATACCATGGGAAAATATAATAAATTACAATACCATGGTTTACAAAATCCATGGGTGAATATTATAATTAAGATGGTAAAATTGAAGTCATTGTCATTAGATTCTCACTTTAATGCTATGATTTATTTTATTTATTATCATGCATTATTCATGGTTTTAACAAAAATTGATATGAAAATAATCATTAACTGCAATAATTATTTTCCACCTAGATCATTATTGTGTGACATTCTAATTTGTTCCTCAAAATAAGCCGAGTTTGAAAACTTTTTGCAAGTTACATCACCTAACCAATTCTTTAAAAAACCCATTTCCTCTTCAAAATTTTCAAACATTAGTTGAGATTTTATCTCATCTCTAAGAAATAGCTTAGCTTCTATTTCTTTAATTATAGTCTCATGTTCTTGCATGCATCTTCATAATTAATTTGTAAATTACTATTAATCACAACTTCCTCAAATGATGTTCCTCCTCTTTGTTTATTTGGTTATAATTTCATGTTTATAATTAAATCCCGCTAACAAATTTTCTAGCAACTCTAACTCCGCATTATGCTTCTTGGGCATTTGAACAAAATTATTCTCCTCATTTCTATTCTCCCTTTCGCTATCTCCACGAACCAACTTTGTTTTGTTCTCTTCACAAACATGTTCTTGCAATTGTCCTCCAATAATTGCATTAAAAAACTATGTATAAGTCTCTATTTGTTTACCCTTACGAGACAATGTGGTATCATCCTCCTTCATCTCTATGACAACTTCAAATGATTGTATATCTTCTACTAAACTTGTAATCATACACAAATTGTTAGTTTTAAAAATAGAAGGCTTTCTAGCCTCATTTGATGCCTTTGTTTTTTTCAGCACAAAAAAACTATATATATTGTATTCATAGGAGGTATATACATATACATTTTCTCGGATATATTGTCGGAGAAATATAACTGTCGAGTTATGCCACATTCTTTAAACATGACAAAATTATGGGCCATATACAACCTATATATCTGAATAGTTACTTTGTGAAGAGAATAGAAACCAAATAGGATTTACAAGACTTACAAAACTTTGAAGAGCGCATACCTTAACAGAGAGTAAGCCATTGGATGAGGAAAGGAAAAAACATACCAGAGATTAACTGATAGAGAATCGGCTTCGCTATTTTGATTCCTGTCAATGTGGAAGATGGAATAGTCCCACCTGCTATTACACAACATTGCAATCCTGTCCAACCATCCAGCAAGGTGAAAGTTTTCTATATAGTGCTTTTGCAAAACATGATCAATGATTATCCTCGAATCTCCATAGATTTTCAAATTCAGAATATTAAGAAAGTTGCAAAAGGAAAGAAGTCATGTTAATGCCACCGCTTCAGCTTTATTGTTTGTTCCGGAACCTGCATTCTAGTTGATCTCAATGGCTTGATCCTTTGCAGTCCTGATGAGTATGCCGCATGCACATATTCCTTGTTGGGCTGTGCCATCGAAGAAGGTGCATGGAGGGTTCGCGGAGAACAAAGTCTGGGGGTCTCTTCCATTTCTAAATCTCTTTGATTTTGTCGATAGGCTCCTTCCATGTGAGATCCTATTCTTACCATCCAATCCAAGGGCGTTGTAAAGAGATATAATAGAAGCAACCACCGTAATGTTTGTATCCTTCTTTGTATTGAATATCATGTCATTCCGCCACTTCCATATGGCCCAAATGGCCAATAAGGGGACGAATCTCCGTGCTTTGTTCATATTGCTCCATTTCTTGAAGGCTTCAGAAACCATAGAGAAAGAATAGTGGGCAAAACCGTATTGTGTTGCAATATTCAGCGAAATGGGCAGCACCTGAGGGCAGGTGAAGAAAATATGCAGGTTGCCTTCTGAGTTTCCCATGCACAGTGGACAGATGACATGCCTGTGCCAATTTCATTTCTGTAGATTTGCCCATGTGAGGCTCCTATTGTGGAAAACTAGCCATGCGAAGATGATGATCTTTGTGGGGCATCCTGATTTCCAAAAAAATGGGGGGAAAATCTCTCGAGAATTGTCTACCTCAGGATTTATGAACTATAAATATATATGTTTTACCTTTGCTGCCGCAGATCCGTCCATGCCCTTCCATATAAGATAATCTTTAACCTCAGAGCGATAAATACCATATCCCCACAGCTTTGTTATGATATAATTCCATTGATCAGCCATATCCTATTGGAGCTGGAGTTCGATTCCTGTTTTCCATAAGGGGATAGCTCCATCCCAGTTTTTAATGGTGCTGGCCCAGAAGAAGATCCCCTGGCTATGTAGCGCTCTCATCAGGTCTAGGGAGATCTGAATTTTACTAGCCCCTCCAGTAAATTCATCCCTGCCAATCATAATTTTAGCTCCCGTTTGGAATTTCCAAATGAGATTCTGTCTGAAGAATGGCTCCAGTTTCCTAAAACCTCTCCATATGGGAGATCCATAAGGGGATCCAATGGTATTTTCCATGATACAAAATTATATATCCCTGTTGTTCATATATTTGGCACGGATGGCCGAACTCCATAATGAATCCCCCATAATTACCCTCCACATAGTTTTGCACAGAAGTGCTTTTCCGAATAGGGAAATGTCTAAAATGCCCCATCCTCCCATTTGTTTTGGCCTCGCCAGTGCAGATAATTTTGTTAGATGGAATTTGTGTTGATCCTTGTCACATCCCCATATAAAATTTGCAATCATCCTTTTCAGAGTCTTTATTATAGAAGATGGAATGAAGAACATGTGTGCCCAATAGACCATTGTTTGGACAAGAACTGATTGTGTCAGGATCATGTGCCTACCTTTTGTTAGATAACGATACTCCCATGCTGCTATTTTATTATAGAATTTGTCAGCGATCCATGTCCAATCCACAACCCGGTACCCTACAGTTTTCAAATTGAACCCAAAATACTTTATACCAAGACTGAGAGGGATGGCTTGGATGTTAAACATACGAGTGAGGAATTGGATTAAATTCCCATTAATATCCTCCACATGGAAGGAGGATTTCCCTTCATTTATTGTCATACCAGTAGCGGCTTGAAATTTGACCAATATATAATGTAAACACAACCAAGTTGCTCTGCACAGGATTTCCGATATTAGGATGTCGTCAACAAAAAATTTGTGGGATATGTGTATCCCTCTGCATAAAAGAAGAGGCATGTAGGAATTTGTATGAACCGCCTTCTTGATATGGAGGGTAAGAGAATCCATAATTAGAATGAAGAGGAGAGGAGACAAGGAGCAGCCTTGTCTAAGCCCCCTGGCAGCTTTAAAAAAAGGGGTGGGAATACCATTAATTAGAACAGCATAATTTACCTCCTCCATGCACGTAATGATCCACCTTGAACACCTATGGTTTAGGCCAATATTGGCTAGAATAGAACGGATATATCCCCAGGCCACGCTATCATACACCCTTTTTAAATCTATTTTTAATAGGGCAGCTTCCAGATGCTTAGAATGCATTGAATGCAGAGCTTCTTGAGTAAGGGCCACGACATCCATGATATTCCTATCCTTTAAAAAGCCATGCTATTCGGGGAAGAGATGCAAGGAGAACACATTCCTAACATGCATGGCAATAATTTTAGAGACCGTCTTGTATAGGACATTGCATAAAGAAATAGGATGATATTCAGAGAAGCATGCCAAGTGTGTTTTTTTAGGAGTCAAAGCAATATATGTGGATGTTATACGCTGGTTAATATATCCATTTAGTCTGGATTCTTCAACCATATTTAGAATGTCACCCTTGAACAAGTCGAAGAAATGAATGAAGAAATCAACAGACCACCCGTCCGGCCTCGAGCATTTATCCTTCTGAAAGGATTTCATTGTCGCTAGCAATTCATCCTCCGTGACTTCAAAAAAGAGGGCTTCTTTTTTATTTTCATCGAACATGGTGGGGTACAGCTCAATACCCCATCGAATGTCTTCGATCTGACTACCAATTTCTCTACTGTAGGCCTTGCTGAAATAATTAACTGCTTCACGTGATATATCCTCCTGAGTATAAAAGGGTCTTCCAGCTTCATCTTTAATTTCCCAGATCATGTTTTTTTGCTTTCGCTTGTTGGCATACCTGTGAAAAAACTTCGTGTTTTTGTCACCCTCCTTGACCCAAATGGCTTGGCTTTTCAGTCGCCATGTAGATTCCTCCTCCACCAGAATTTTTTGTTTCCTTTTTTCAAGGTTCCAAATCTGTCTACGCATGTGATAGGAAATTGCAGCACTTTTAAAGCAAGAGGATAAAAGTTGCAGGTTTTTACCAATACCTTTTAGTTCTTTTCTGTTACGTTCTATTTTCTCCCGTTTCCACATTTTAACCTTGCAATGCAATTGAGCCATGCGGGTAACAAAATCCATTGTCTGTCGCCGAATCGGTCCAGATTGATGCAGCCACGACTCTTTTATAAATTGCTTAAAATGCTCATCGGATAGCCACGTTCGGTTGAATTTGAATGGGTATCCCGATTTGAAAACCTTATTGTTCCATTGAATGTGTATCGAGTGGTGATCATAGATGTGCGAAGGAATTATTTTCATCTGTGGCAGACCGAATCTATCAATCAATTTTCCATGGAGGATAAAACAGTCTAGTCTTTTAGCCAAGTAAGCATCGTCTGACCGCCCATTATCCCATATAGGCCCTTGACATTCTGACTGTATGTCTATAAAATTATTTTGGATGATGGCATTATGAATCATGCATCCTATCGGACCCATTTTCCTGCCATTGCCCCAAATCTCATCGTTACACAATGTAATATTAAAATTACCTCCAATAAGTAAGGAATCCATATCAAAAAGTTCAGATGCTAAGAGTTTTTCCGAAAATGGAACGCGCTGTCTATGAGGAGCATATATATTTAAAATGTACACAGGATCTAAAACATTACAGAAATAGGCTAATATAAGAATCCCTGCAAAACATTGGAAAGCAACCACTTTAACCCAAGTAGGATCCCATAGAACAACAAGCTCCCCAGACAAACCTATAGCATCAGTGGCCACCATATGCCAAGTAAGGAACATTCTTCTGAAATAAGAAATGGTCTGGGAACCATTATGCATAGTTTTTTGAATCAAAAGTAATCTGGACTTTGAAGATCTAAAGAGGTCCTTTAGAGCCAAAAACTTCGGATTTGCTCCAAGGCCTCGGATATTCATAGACATGATGTTATTAATTTCGATCTAGAGATGGTCGGCTAGCTCTAAGAGGCCCTTTTGTGGAAAAATCATCTGAGGCAATTTCTGAAACAAGAATTTCAATTAGATTAAGGTCCCCGGAAATCGTATCCTATATGCCTTTCCTCCCTCTAAAGTGTTTATGTATGGAGAATGGTCGGGTTTATGTATGAAGAGAGGTTTTAAGTTTAAAGAAGCTCGTTTCATGAGCAGATCAATATCACAATCGATAGAATTTTTCTCAGAGGATGACAGAGAGTTAAAAGGAGTATAAGACTCCCGAATGGCCTTTCCTTTAGGGTCCACTCGATGAACAGGTGAAGGTTTCCTAGTGGGGAGGGAAGGAGATGCAACAGGGGATAGAGGAGAGGATGAGACATATAGAACGGAATGGGGAGGGCCCGCCAGGGATGATTTATCAATCTGGGGGGGAGGGGTATGGCTATATCCCGAGAGGGTTCAGGAGGTTGTGGAGGTAAAGAGAAGCAATGTCGAGTTGTGGGCGGTTCAAAGGGAGGCCGCCGAGAGAGCATGGGCGATTGAGCATCCCGAGGACAACATACATCGGACCCAATGTCCCGACGGTGTGGTCCAGCAGATAATGAGCGGGATCAGAAAGGGCCAGAGGATCTATCCTTGGGCGAGCCATTACTTGGAGAGGACCAGGATTTTAGATTAAGCGGGCCCCGAAATGGATCGACACTATGAGGCAGAGTCAAATGCTTGCTTTTGATAGAATTATCAGCATACTTCATCGGCAGATACTTATTCCTGTGTTTATGTGGCTGTTGACGCAGACATTGTGGATGTAGGTGGCTGGTCTTATGACACACAAAGCACCAAAATGGTACTCCCCAATAGTCTAGCCGCTGATGGATATTTGATGAATCCCAGTTTAATTCAATCGATTCAGGAAAGCCACCTCTAAAGCCCCTCTCAATGAGGACCCATGTAACACGCTTATCCTTTGCGCCAATGCATCTAGGATCAACATATATGTACCTTCCAACAACGTTACCAATTTTTTCAATTGATTCTTTGTTCCATAGCTCAATGGGAAGACCAGGTAATTTGAGCCAAATGTAGTTATTAAGAGGGGTGCTCCTGAGCGTATTAAATCCAATATACCACCTGTATAGAGCGATAAAGCTCCGTCCCTGGACCCAAGGCTTGGAGAAGATAATCTCAAGACCCTGCTCCCGGAGGAAATGGAAGCTGAACTAGTCGTTCATGAGCCTGACAATTGTGGGGGTATAGTCAAGTAGAGGAGCCCATTTGGCCGCGATCCAGGATCAGAATTATGACTCCTCCATCGACATGAAATGCCAACATCCCACTAAGGCTCGCTTCTATAAACTAGAAATCCTGTCAAGTAGCAGAGGCCCATCCAAGTTGATGGCTTTAGGTGGAGGGGAAGATTTGATTGGCCAGTTATGTTTACGCTTCGGGTGAGAAGCAGAGTCACCACCCTTGAGAGACAAGTCCATCTGAGAAGTAGGATAGATATCTGCGTACATCGTGGCAGCCCATTCAGTGTTGGCAGATTGGCTGACGTGGGCTTTCTCTGCATCTAGGGTGGCGCGCACCAGAGCATAACCCACTGAGTTTTCAGACGAAAAGTCCATATCAAAGGACTGCAATAGAGATCCCGAGGACCAAAATAGGATTTCCCAAGATAGGCCAAATAAGATAAAGTACCACAAGGCTTATTCATAAGGAGGGAAGTAACCGGATTGTACAATGAAGGAAGTACTTCCTTATCAGGAAACGAATAGGATCAGATGGAGAATTTATGAAAATGAAGGTAGAGATGGATTCAATTACAACCATATGTACCCCTTCTGATAGAGAGATATAAATTGAGCCATCATGAAGAGTTCCCCTAATTAAATGCAGACATCTGAGCATCGGAAAACGGAAAATTCAAATTATCCAGCACCAGATAATGACAGGTAGGATGAAACCAGTTGCAGAAGAGAGCCTCAGGAATTTGGACAGGCAATGCAGCAACAATAAATCTCATATATGCACCAGCATTGACCAATCCTTAGACGAAAATCCGAGCATGGTTTGGAAATGAAAAACAAATCTTAATTATTTTTAAAATAGTCCCCCACCAGCCAAGAAATTCAGACCCCGACATAATAGATAAACCAGTAGAACCGAACCTCGAGCATTATCGAGCGGAGAGCACCCTGGCCAGAAGAGTGATTATTCCATATACCACTTTTGCAGAAACTTATGTCGATGTTACAAAAACAAAATGCATTTGACCATCCTATGGGCAGGACAGGGGGTGATGAAAAATAATCGGAGAAAGAGTCCTCTCTCTCGTCTGAGAGATGTAGGGAGCAAGAGCCTCTGCCTGCAGGTCAGGAGATGGGATATATGACAAAATGGGGATGCCAAGCGATGATTTATAAGAAGAAAGAGGTAGGAATAGCCACGTACAGGGAGAGCATGTAGGTGCTCATATCAGTAGCACCGAGAGGAGAGCCAAATTAGGATGGGGCGCAACCTCCAACCCACCAATGGAGACACATTGGTTCCACAAGCCTCCATCTGTCGTGACAAGAGATATACCAAATAACGAGGGGAAAAACAACACAAGAAGACATGAAAGTTACCAGTATGGATCAAATGGTGCTCTCCAGCTCGGTAGCTCTCAGCTCTCACCTCGGTCCCTTCCTCCCCGAACTTCCATTTGTTTCTTAGCTATTGCGAATATTTCCTATTTTTGGTTCACAAGGAAGTGGAATTATTCCAAAAGATTGATAATGTTGGTAGGAGGATAGGATTTCCTTCATTTGATGCCTTTGTTATCCAATCTACCTCATTTTTCTCTATAATTTCCACATGGCTCATGAGACTCTCAATAGTTATCCTATCAGACTGATCTCCAATTAATGACCCTTGCTCTGGGTCACAAAAGTGAACTCTTCCTTTCGTCATGAACCTCCGCTTAAGATAAAATCCCCTTAGATTTTCATTCCTTAACTAGGCATTCATCCTTTTCATTAGTTTCACTTGCAACAAATTCCACATAACTCTATTATATAGATTCCATCTATACCTCTTCTCTTCGTCGCCTTCTTGTACCAATACCATCGCAACATCTAGATGTAATTTCATGGAAACTATTTCTCTATAAAATTTATCATGACATTATTTCCTATGGCTTCGCTTTGAAGCTTTATTATGATCGTCAGTATTCATACTTCTCCTTTCTCTATGAGTTTTCTCTTGCTCACAATGAGTTGTAATGAAGAATTTGTAACAAGCCTTCTCCATTATTGTTACTCAATACCCCACTAACCTTTCTCCTTAGCTTAGTCTTTTGGTATTCTTAGGTTCTCTCCACTAGAAGCTCTTCTTATGAGCATTCCTTGCTCTTTTAGCTTCTACACTTATCTAGGTCACCTCTTTTAGAACCTTTCCTATCCTCTTTCTTCCAAATTTCAGTTGGAACATGTCCTTTTCCATCGTTTCTAAGAACATCATTTGTTCTCTGTTACAACCCCCTTGATGTAATCATTTCCACCACTTCTAGCCATAATAAACTAACCTCTTTCACAAATTGGCTGAAAATAAAAAGACCAAATTACCTCTTGTTTGAGCTCTTGCATGATTCTTCCTCATCCAAAGAATATGATTTCCTCCCAAAGTAGATTTCTTTTCAAATATCTCGAGTGTTCTTTCTCCAAGAGATTAAACTGAAAATATTAATTTATTATTAAATCAAATTTAATCATATAAAAACATTTGATTAATTAGATTTTACCAAACTTGAACTCATGCAAGTTTTGCAAGCTCTTTCTCTTCACATCTTCTACCACAATTCTTCTCTCAATTGCCGCTACCTATAAATTAACATTTAACAATGTCAATCAAACACAAAAATATTCATTACTAGGATGCATCTAATCTACACTGATTCACTTCACTACAATTCTATCCAACTTCTCATGTTGGAACTATTTTGTTTGTCTGCAAATTTGAATTTCTCCTCCAAAGTGTGAAGTTCCTCTAATACTAGTTACATTGACATTTTAACTGCATGTTATAACTTCTCTTCTTCTTGGATGTTAATGAACTACAAACATCAAGGTTCCCATACACCTTTTCTCTTTGATACCTTGGTTCTTTACATTAAAACTAACACTTGTTCCAGCTACATCCATAATTTGGAATTTTGCAAATAGTTAGATATACCTTTAACCACTTCTTGTTCACACCCCTCTCTAGAACTACACATGCCAACAAACAAAGCAAATCCCCAATTCAATGTGAGATTTATTTAGTGCAGAGTACCCATACAACTCCTTCACAAATAACTCTCTTGATCTAGTTCTCTAATCCCGCGGTAAAACAAACACACAAAATATCTATGCATGTACCAAATTCTTCCCTTAATTGCCTCAAATCCCATAACAATAACTTTTTCTTTCATATGATATATTTCCACTATCTACCATTAATTATGAATTTATGCATTCATATTGCAATTACACAAATCATGCAGAGACAAGCATATAATGGAAATTCATTTCATTAACATAATCTATATATACATCTATGCAAAACCTTTCCTTCCTCTATGTGGCCTAATTTCACTTTCATTTGACCATCATCTCTTTTCCTCACACTTACTTTCTTTTTTATTTCCCATATTCTTACAATAGATAGAATTTAGAAATATTACATATTTTTCTAGATCCTAAAATCACTCAATAAATTATATCTCTCTAAATCCTAAAATCACTTAATCTCTCCCTAGAATCTCCCATGCTTTACAAAGAATATTTTTATTTTAACATATCAATACAATTTTACCTATCCAAACAACTTCTAAACATATAACTCATTCACATAGATTTCCTAGAATAAATCAACTAAATACAATATT
>APFE030931840.1:0-11331 GCA_000404065.3 Pinus taeda | reverse complement strand
AGAAGGAATTAGACACTGCAAAATGATTAGGATTGAGTGGTATACTTTTATACTTTCATATGTATACAATTATATGCATGCATACTATTATATGTATATTTGTGTTGGTATATATACTAGTATACTATGTTGGTATATATACTAATATGTATACCCACTATATATACCAATGTAATATGTCAGTATATATATTGGTATATAACCAAAAAATCTCTTTGTAAAGAAAATCTAGAACAACTAACCAACCATAGCTTGATGGAGACAGAAACGAAGAGATCCACAAGGGCTACGATGTCTAGATTATTGCTCTGGCAAATATCATAAAAATAATTTGAGGATATCATTGAAGAGAGAGGGAAGAAGAGAGACAAAGAACGAGAGGGAGACATGCTCCTTCATCTTATGCCTATTTTGGTTTTTCACTAAAATAGATGCATTTATTTCAGTGTAGATGTTGATTCCTAATCCTACTTTATGAGAGATGGAGGGAGGGAAGAAGAAATACATAGATACATAAAGGTGGATTCAGTGCTCAAGTTACAAGGGACAGATGGAGAGAGAGTGAGGGAGAGAGGAGGGTAGGACATGAGAGTGAGAAGGGGGAGGAATGGAAAGAGAGAGAGATGGAGAGGAAGAGAGTGGGAGAGAGAGATAAATAAATATGGAGACAGAGTGTGTATTTTTGGGGTATGGGATAGAGATACAAAGAAGGAGAGAGGAAGGGAGATAGAGATATATAGGGAGGGTGGAGAGAGGGAGAAAATGAGAGACACACATAAAGAGGGGGAAAGATAGATAGATATGGAGAGAGAGAGAGCATGTGTGTTTATGGGGGGAGATAGAGAGAAAAAGAAGGAAATATGGAGGAAGATATAGATATAAACGATGGGTGGAGAGAGAGACAAAGAGAGGAAGGGAGACAAATTCTTGTATCTTATGAATATTTTGGTTTTTATTGAAATAGATGCATTGATTTTAATGTAGATGTTGATTGCAATTCCTATTTGGTTGATTGTATATGATGCCTTGATTTTAGTGTAGTTGTTGATTCCTAATCCTATTTGATTACTTGCAATAGATGCATTATTTTTACTACAGATGTTGATTTCTAACCATATTTGATTGCTTGCACTAGATGTGTCGATTTTAATGTAGATGTTTATTTATGATTAACTAGATGTATGATGTACATTAATTTCAAAGTAATTAAATTAATAGCGTGCATTGATTTTAATGCAAACGCAAAAAAATATTGAGGATGTACATTTACAATAATTCAAACATAAATAAATACTTCATCTTATTTGAAATGTTTTCTTTGTGTAATTGTAAACTATTCATAATTGGCTACATTCTTATTATTCTCATTTTCTATAATTCAACATTGTTAATCACTTTGAGGTAACAGAAAACAACTACCATTAAAAGTTTCATAGTATTTAACACTCCATAAGTAATAAATGATTCACTTTAGAGAAATCTGTTGTTAATATTAGAGAGCAAGAGAGACAAGGTATGATGTTTACTACAATAGCTTGAGTTAATGATTTGAATGGCATACAATTTCAACTATCCTTTTCATATGATCAATATGCAAAGATGACAAAAATAATAGGTGTGGCAATAACATAGTAGAAGAAAATAAGTGGACTACAAATTTATTATTGACATTTTCTATCATTCAACAATATTGCATTTTCACTTTGCATTCAAAATAACATTCAAGAAAGAGATGAAATCAAAATTTTTGTGATCACACATGAGCAAAACCTACCTAAATCACCATGAATCTATCAACCGTCGAGAGGGATCAAATCTCTCGAGGTGCAAAGTTTTCCTCAAATTTTGTACAAAAAAAAGAGGTTTTCACCTTGAGAGATTTAATCACTCTCGGTGCTTGATAGATTCTAGGTTAAGATGGATCTAGGTTGGTTTAAATACATCATATTTCTGGAAGGCTAAGGGTTATTATCACTCCTTTTTTTATTTCTATCATTTAACACTATTACATTGTCACTTTGCATTCAAAATAACATTAAAGAAAGAGATAAAATTAGAATTGTTGTGATCACATATGATTGAAATAAACCTAGATTCATCTTAACCTTGAATTTGTCAAGCACCGAGAGGTATCAAATCTCTTGAGGTGCAACCATTTCCTTAAATTATGCACTAAGAAAATAGGTTTTCACCTCAAAATATTTGATCCCTCTTGGCGCTTGATAGATCTCAGGTTAAGATAGATCTAGGATGGTTTAGATGCATCTTATTGCTGGAAGACTAAGCCTTATTATCGCTTACCTTTTCGTTATTTGTAAAGTCATTTTCTGTTTAAAAAAATTCTTAAGCTTTTGAATATGAGTGTGAATATGAAAAATTTAAATATTTGTTTAAGTAATTTGAAATTGTTGTAATTAAAAGTTTTTAGGTTTGAAATTCATATAACTGTGTATATATATAATATATATTATATTATATACTATAAATATAGTTTATCGTATGATAATATATACTATATATAACTATATATATATATATATGGGCTTTTGTTTACCATTAAAGAAATATCATTTATAAAATTATTTTTTATTTTGTTTTTGGTGATAGTTCAATTTTTTTATGTTTTAATTTTTTTTCTACAATTTATTAATATATATTTTAATGAGATTGTAATTTTTAATTATTCAAATTGTATTTTTGAATGTATAAATTGATTAGTACCTTAAAAATTGTGAAACATGTAGATTATGAAATTAATGTGACTCATATTTTCAATTCTAATAAATCCCTAATAAATTAAAAAATATATATGAAATAATATCCAAAAAATAGAACATAAAACAATGAAACTACGTTTATCTCTTCATTATAATATTTATGTTATTAAATAAAATCATATCTATCTATCTATCTATCTATATTCATACTATTATGATATACACCTATCACATATTATAAGTATATATATATATATATTCTCCTCATAGAAAAAATAGCTATTGAAATATATTGTGATAGTGTAAGTGTCTCACGGAAGGTTTTTGTGATGGGTCTTGAGGAAGGATTTTGTTACGGGTAAGGTGTAAAGGTTTTGCAACATTATAGTGGTCTTTTTTCTTCATAGAAATCAACTCTCTTACTCTTAATGTGTTACTACATTCTAGAGATGGGAAAAGGGAAATTTATTGTTACATTATTCAAATCTTAAGGTGATATTATTATAGAAATTGAAGAGAGATACACATTTCTATATTCATTTTATATTCACTTAGTGATAAAGGATTTATAGGTGAGGAATTGGGTATAAGAGTTTTAGTTATTATTTGGGATTTTTTTCTCTTTCATATCATTGAAGTATCTTGTAATTTGTATTAAGAATTAGTAGAGAGTCTTCATTTTGGAGTGTGTAATTAGCTTCTTCTTCTTCTTAAGAAGGAAAAAATCAACAGACTTTATATTAATAAGATTATTTACATATATTTGTATTTATCATCATTCTTGTATTAATCACCAAATATGCCCCTATTTAAACATTATGGCCAACGTATCCCATATGACATCTACCAAAAATCATCCAAAAACAACAACTACATATTTTAAATAGAAATATCATATCTATATATGACCACAACAAGTATATTATTTCCAGAAAGGTTGATGATAATAAACCAAATGAATATCATTCTATATCATGTATTGAAGATTATCCCTGATTGAAGATAACAATCATTGTTATTTCCACTGTAGATTATCTCTCCATGAAGATATCAATGGCCAAATTTTGATAATGCATCTACAGTCCCATTTTGTTCCCAGAATATATGAGTAATAGCCAGCCCATTAAATAGTCCAAACATATTTTTAATCCTTTGCATCTAATAGGGGAGCATGGGAGGATCAAAGGAATTTTTTTGCATCCCACTCAATAATTGCTTTAGAGTCACCAAATACGTCAGTTACCTCTATGGATAACCATTTTGCATGATATAATACACACCAGAGTGCAATGATCTCCACCCTCGAGTTGGTGCCCATCCCATTGAACGAGTAGAAATTACAGTATTTTCCAAGCTTAATAACTATATATGCACTACTCCCACAAATTTTCTTATTTTCAGCCTCATCAAAAAACCGCACCAGGTATCGGCACCAAATGTCCACCTGTTTGATGCATCTTTTCAATCCCTTGGATACCTAATGACCAATTTCATTGAATTATGAACATATATTAATATTGGTCCAGTTGATGTCCAACAAATAATTCTAAAAAATACACATATTCTTGCATTTCCAAATTCCACATATGACATAGAAAGACAAGGTTTAGTATTCTTTATATTCCCTCTTCAAGTCCATAGTACAAGCAACCATGAGTGATGTATTCCAATTCACAAATATATGATTGTGTAGTTAGCTTTGTATCAACATATGTTTTATGTGAAATAATTAGATTCTAGCAAATGTGTGCCATCTGGTACAACTTCAAGTTTTCTTGAATTGATTTAAGAAAATGTGAGTAAGTTTGATTACTTTTGGGAAGATCTAAATGTCTCTAGGTGATTCACGCATATTCGAGAGCTTAAGTTGGAAAACCCACACCTTTCAATTTAGTTCATTATCACAAGTAGGGTTATCAAATATTTGTGAGAACTATTGTAGAAAAATCCATTACCATTCTAGAAAAATCTTTGAATTCTTTTATTTCCTTCAAGAATGAACACAAAGGCAAAGTGGCTATCTCAATTCCCTCTAACATCTCAATGCCTGCAATATGAGGGTAAGTAGTTGGAATACTAGATCACACTATATGATTATGAAATCTATAAGGTCTCTATGATTTGTTTAGCTTTGTGATTATGGGGCTGGGAGAGCTATTTTGGGTTATGTCTTCTTCCATTAGTGATGATCCCTATTGTGCCAAGGTCGTATATTGTTAAGAAATTGGATAAAATGTCAACTTTCAAGGTCAAGTAGTGGAAGGTAAATGAGTTTATTTTATTGCTTAAAATTGAGGTAGTAATATGTAGATTTAGTGGATTTTGGCCATGATTGGTAATTTTACATAAATAGATATATTCTAACTATACTAAGAACAATGAGATCCCTTTGTGCTATAAATTATTTTTTCTTGTACAATTTTATATTCATGATGGTTACCATAGAATAGTTGAGGATTGTATCCAAAATGCTAGTTTGATTCAAGATCTCTAATACAACTCTTTCTTTTGATTCCCTCAATGTTTAATGACACCAGAAATACTTTGGCAATCTTTTAAAGTATGGTGTAAAGGATTAATTATGAGTTGTTCATGTATGAATGTCATTATGTCAATATTGACTTTTGTAAAAGCCTTCCAAACTAAATGATCTTGAAACATGAAAATTTTAAA
This sequence comes from Pinus taeda, assembly GCA_000404065.3. NCBI lineage: Eukaryota > Viridiplantae > Streptophyta > Pinopsida > Pinales > Pinaceae > Pinus > Pinus taeda. The sequence goes on along the minus strand of APFE030931840.1, from coordinate 5,941 downwards.
TAAATTGAACACTCGGATCATGAAAAACTATTTTTAATAATTAACACTCTCATTATCATTACATAGGTCAGCACTTATATATCATTCTAAAAAAAAAAAGAATAGCCTTTTAAACATAGAAATTGACAACCATATGATATTTATTTTTGGAATGTTTGAAGAAAGAAAAAATTGAATTTTTCCCTTCTTAACTTTAGAAAGACAATAAAGAGAAAATGATGACATGACATAAGCAATTGAAACATCTGTATATAAAAAAAAAAGACAATTGAAACATTTGTACAACAACAAAAAATTATGAAAAAAATTTCTTTGTAAAATTTAGTCCTAATTAATTACTATCAAGGTTGAAAAAAATAAAAATTCAATATAATGATGAAATTTCTAGTTTTAATTTAAAAACATTATTTATTTTTTTTATGTATTTTTTTTTTAATTCAAATCGGGATAAATTTTTTTAATTCAATTTCATAATCTTTGTCACAATATTAACCTTTCTAGTCTTTTAGGATGTCAAAATTATAGTGAGCTCTTAGGAAGCTTCTCTCGAAGCTTTTTGAATGTAAGAATAAAATCTTAAATCAAACTAAATAATTTGTTTCTTTAGCTTCGATAGACCAAAGTTCTTCTTCATCATCATCTAAAAATGATTTAATATTTATTTTTATTAAAATTATATAAATAATAATTATTTATATATATAATAATTCTAAGTAATTAATTAATTATATATATAATTAAAAAATAATCATAGTTCGGATATGTGAAGTTCATCCACGGGGACTCGGGAGTGTTTTTAAGTTACAAATTAAAAACAACACCCATCACTATCCTAATTAAAAACAACACCCATCACTATCCTTCTACCACGTCAAGCTACGTGAAAATCTTTATGCCTCGAGCTCCTCGCTCAAGAGTGGAAGGACGATAAGACGCGTATAGGGAAGGACGTTACCTCCATTAACAGCTGTAAGGCGTTAAGGGATAGGTTCCGGCTTACATTCGTAATCAACATTAACGTCCGTCAATGGAAACGGAGATAAACAGGTGGGTCCGAATAGCCATGTCAGCAAGTTGAACGAATCTGCAATCGGCATAAGGGTTGCCGTAATTATAGTAGAAATTATAGTCTAATATCAAAGCAGTTGTCTATAATGAGATTATAATGAGATTTTTGGAAAGTTTTTTCGGCGGATTTTTCTCGTTAAAATCCGGCAGTAATTTATTGGAATCCCAAGTTTGATAGTTAGTTTCTGCACAATCAAAGGGTCCCAGGGGTTCTTATGGTGGTGAAACAAATATGCAGTTAAAAAACCATTTTAACTGCTAAAAATCAAGATTTAACCTCATTTCTTCCGCAGGATTCCGTCACCGGAATTTCCAAAAAGTCTCCAAAAAATCACATTATAGACCACTCCAATACCAAATGGTCTAACACCAAAATCAACTATCGGCGAAACAATACAAGTGGCATGAGTAGAGAGCTTTTCTCAAATAATATTTTAATGCATAATACATAAAGAATAAAGAATAAATATTTGTATACTAAAATAAGAATTTTAGAATTTTAATCTAATTATCAGCCATAATAAGAATTTTAGAATTTTAATCTAATTATCAGCCATTATAAACCGTAAAGATTTAAATTCTATAAACTATTTTATAATATTTTTAAATAGTAATTACATATTAAATATTAAAATTTATTTTAAAAATATATATATATTTTTATTTTTAAATTAAATTAATTAATTAAAAATATAACATTTAAATATAGATTATATAAATATCAATACCATTTATTGTTTATTGACATGTAATATTATTAGTCCTTATCATTTGGCAATGGCATGGGACTATTGTAATCGATTATGCTCATCTTAGCATTAGTTCACTTGTTTGTTAATTTCATTGATCACGATATAACCAAAGTTTTTCGACATAGACTGATTCTTCATCCAAAGTTTTTCGATATAGATTGATTTGACTTTTTATTTGGCCTCTTCCCGAGGCCGAAAAACAAAACCATATGTTATAATTAGTAATTTGTTTCATATATTCAAACTAGTAAATACTAGCTAAATTAATGCTACCATTAGCACAGCACATTAAATGCTAGTTTTGCTTCACCAACATACATGTCAAGTTTAATATATTTCCTTTCCTAGTTTTCCCTTTTTGACATCTGGATCTTTTTGACGTATGGATCTTTCCAACACTACCATTTGGGCCTTTGTAACACTTATGCGGCATTAGGATCTCTATAGCTAGGTTTAATACCTTATTGCTGAGAATACAACTTGCATGGGCAAGGTAATACAAAGATGTACACTACAGAATTCCAGAATTCCAGGTCTTTGTCTTCACACCATAACAATCTCAGATCTCCATAGCTCAGTTTAATACCCTTATTGTTGGGAATATAACTTGCATGGGCAATACAGAAGATGTACACTACAAAATCCCAAAAAGCAGAGAATATAAAAGTTGTATGGGTAATACAAAATATTTAGACTACAGAATCCCAAAATACAGAGCAGAATCCCAAAATACACAGCAAGTGGAGAAATGGGAAAATTCTAGAAATTTTTTTCAAAGCAATTACCAGGACCCGTAGAATACACTCGTAGAATACAGAGCAAGTGGAGAGATGGGCAAATTGCGGAAAAGTTTTGAGAAGCAATTACGAGGACTCGCAGAATACAGAGCAAGTGGAGAAATGGGAAATTCCAAGGACCTACACAAAAAGAGGATTCAGTTGACTGGTTTGTTTCATTACATGGTGCAAAGAAGATACAGCCTGGTGAGGCTCACTTGTGTCATTGCTTTTGTTTCATTACAAGGTGCAAAGCTGCAACTCAGTGAGCCTGACATGTATCCTGGATTTTGTTCCATTACATAGTGCAGAGACTAGTTAGTAGTGATCTAAATACTTAGAGCAAGTTATGGATAGGTATTAATTAGCCCATAAACTTTATATTATTTTCTCTTAACCACTATATGTTATTTTCTATTTTATGGTCTATTGTATGAGTGTCTATAACCAACTTGTTTAGCGTAATTACAGGTTTAATCCTAGGCTAAATAGCACCACCCTATTTATTATTGATGGAAAATATCAGTCCTATCTATTCCTTGGTTACAATCTCGTAGTAACTATGGTAATAGTTAAGTTGTTTTATTAAGTTTAATGATTATCTTAGTTAAGATGCTACTATTAATATTGTGCAAGAAAATAAAATAAATAATAACAACATCAAACACAACAGTAATAACTCAAACAACAAAATTTATTTTAACAAGATATATAAGAACTGTTATATTATAGTACTAATAGGTTAACTAGAAATACATTCGGATGGATGTTCAAATCCACAGTCTACCATAATCTCTAGTTTTAGAAGAAATCCCTAGAGCTTGAACTATGAATACCAACATAGCCTCTGCGTGAAAGACCAAAAGACCTCCACCTGGTCCTAGCGGCATCTTACATTCTTCTCACTGGCTCTACTTCGTTCCCTAGGTAAGGGTTCGCCCCAAAAGACTTTGAAAGGGGAGAGATGAGCAACCTAAAGGTAGAGTTGTGCGCTTGGCCTCCATATTCCATGATAAGCTGAGAGCTACCAGCAACTTGAAGGCAAAGTTGTGGCCCTCAGCCTCCATATTCCATGATAATGATGTTGATTGAACTCTCTAACTGTATTTTTTTGTTCATCGCAAATTTATTGCAAAATATGAACTAATCCGCAAAAATGGGGGCGCGTCTCCACAAACAAGGGAACACCACAATAAGCTTTTCTCTGGCTCTCCTTAGAGCATAAGTAGATAAGCAGATTGGGTTGCTTACAACAAAGGCGATAATGACAATGCTTACAGATTGGGTTGCTTATAGCGAAGGAGATAATGGCAATGACAGAGACAACTCGTTGGTCTTGGTGAAGCCAATACCTAGGCATAGCAATGACAGAGTTAAAGAGAATTTGACATGGTACACTAACCCTGCATGCAGCAAATGATCTATCTGCATGGCATGCAACCAATGATTTATTTGGATGGGTGTTATACTCTGGAAAAACATGCAGCCAATGAATTATGTGCACAAACATGATAATTTGAGGTCGAGCTTCCTGCGTATCTTTGTGTTAGTATGTTTTAATTATTCTAAGATCTCACATTGAATGTGGGTTATCTTTTATCTTTGACCTTCAAATCGGTGAAAAAAATGACCAGTAATGTTCATTGTAATTATCAATATTGACTTATTTATGATTTCTTCGTGTAATTTGAATATACATGGACAACAATGAGTCTCATTCCCTATAGTCCTCCGAGGCTCAACTTGATAGTTTTCACATTGTTCCTGAAGAATGAATCTCATGAGCCTATCACACACAGCTTCTTTCGAAGTAATTTCAATACTAATTCTTTCGCTCATATTGATGGTATTGCACTGCCACTGGGTGCTACTTTTTGCTATGTTGAGGTTAGTGATAACGAGATGAGTGTTGTATAGGGCTTAGCCCAATCATTATTTCAAAATTTCTCCCATAAATCGATTACAGATGGGAAGTAAATACTAGATCGGTTTTCTTTAGGGAACCCCATCTTTAATCGCTCGAAATTTCTAAATTTTTGTTTCTCTAATTTTCTTGATTTATAAAACCAATGTCTAATGTTGAACTTCATATATAGTTTGATTTTATGCTTAACGAAGTTTGAAGCTGGGTTTCTAGCCAAGTCTCAATCACTAAATAGAGATTATTACCAGAAATTGCTTTTTCGGTGAAGTTCACATAATAAAAATTAAGCAGCTTCAATTTTCAAAAAGAGAAAAGCAGGTTCAAGAAAGTCTTCTTATGCGACACAATTATCCAAACATATATATTGAAATACATGCAAAAATTGTAGTTTTCCATTTTTTAGAAGGTGTCTATTGAAAGCTCTTGGCTATCTACTGCACTATTCTGGGAATGATTTGGAAGAATTGATTTAAAGCTCACCATGCCAAGAATTTAAAGCTCAGTAAAGTTGTCCATATCGCTGCTTATTACCCAGTTGCAATTTCACACTCTTTCAGTGGACTTAAATCTTTTATTTAAACGCAGAAACTCGCTGCCATGCAGTTTCCCTTGTTAAGATTTAGAATTAAATAATGTTCTTCCAACAAATTTTATTTAAAAATAAATAAAAAATTATGAATAAACAAGAATAAAATGTCAGGGTCAAAAATTTTGTTCCATAGTTCTTTATAATTAATAATAGCTAATATGAAAAATATTTTGTCACATGTTGATCGATTAACATCAATTTAATCTAGCTCTATAGGAGACGCTACACATCAATTTAATCTAGCTCTATAAGATTCGCATCGAAGTAGCATCGTAACACAACTTCAACCATCAAATCATGCTTCTGACTCAATTTTTTTTTTGAATATTATAATGCGCTCTATAAAATGTATATGTTTATGCTTAAACATAGTGAACAATGTTCCTGTATGATCTATAGACATTTTAGGTTGACATCTAAAATCATAATGACAATTCAAAAATGCATATGTGACGAGTATTAATGTTTACATGTTATATTGTTTTAACAATTAAAAAAATAATAGTTCTAAAATTTTCTCTTCCTTTTATATTGTTTAGGGAAAGAAATTGGAATATAACTTCATATTAAAAGTGGTAAGAGAGTTTCCAACACCATTGCCATATTCCCTGTCTTGGTATATGACACACATAGTATTTATAATATTGGTTGTTTTTATAGAGATACTTTTATCTTAATTACAAAGATAAAAAACTATTGTACTATTATTATAGTTAATAACAATATTATTATATTTAATAAAAATTATATTAATAAGATTTAATTTTATGGAAATAATACATTAAAATAATATTTTGAATTATTAGATTATAATTATAATTTTAATATTATT
>APFE030931811.1:0-10846 GCA_000404065.3 Pinus taeda | reverse complement strand
AAGTTACCAACTCTACAAGAGTTGGATTTGGAATTAAATTAATTATGAATAATAGAATTAAATTAATTATGAATAAGGTATTTTTAAATTCAAAATATATCATGTTGTTGTTATTATTATTATATTTTTACAAATGGCATCATGGAATGTAAGATGCTTCTTTATTGTCAGATAATATAACAAACTTGCCTCTGACAAAAGCACGCCCACCACTTGGCATCTACATTCAAATTGGTCTGAACGTTTGATTAACCCCAAGCGCCCACTACTTGGCATCTACATTCAAATTGGTCTGAACGTTTGATTAACCCCAAGCGCCCACTACTTAGCATACCTTATCTGTCACACACTGGTGCATCTGCCAATTCCAAGTTTGTACAAGTGTTGGGTTTGACAGCTGTCTTTAGAAGTTTCTCGTTCAGCTTCACAAATCTTCTGTGCACAGCCTTAGGATCAATCCTCGTTACCAACAGACAATATAAAAGCTCTAGAGCAGAGAAGACGACGAAGACAATATAACATGCCAATAGAGAACACTGCAAACAAATTAAAAAAAGACAAAAACCGGCCAAATCAAGTAAAAATATATACACGATAACTGAATCAAATCGCCCAGCAATAAACCCATAGAAAACGAAAACAACAAAGCCAGAATCGCAGAGCAATAAACTAAAACTAGAGAAAACAAAAATAATAGGTGAGCAAGAATTTGCCGATCCCCAAAAATAACAGGTGAGCAAGAATAACACAAGACCACAAATCTTCAAGAAAACAATGGCTTAAACATTTACTACATCGAGAACGATGGTAAAAGGTGCGGCCATTATTTATTTTAGTATGAAAAGCATTCAAACGGCAACGTAATGGAGGATCCAAAGCTTTTCTTTTAAAAGGTGCGGCCATTATTTATTTTAGTATTAAAAGCATTCAAACCCCTATCATGGACTCCAAACCCCTATGGTTGCTCGATATGGACTTCTTCCTCAATGATGACATTGAGGAAGGTGATCTTCACATCCATCTGGTAGGTGGTCCACCTTGTCTCAAAAAATATTGAAAGAACTTCTTCAATAAAGGAATATCTAGCTACAGGAGAAAAAGTCTCCTCATAGTCTACTCCCTCATTATGAGAGAACCCATGAGTTGCAAGAAACATCTACAATATTCTTTACCAACATCCCTCTCTGCTCCAAATACAACAAGCTAAAGCAAACACTCCTTATTCGATTATTTATTTATATTCGAATCTACATCCATGTGCTTCTATTATGTTCCATGTCAATCCTTGTGATGTTTTTCTAGGTTTCATTTACCATGGTTCACATACACATGAACCATCACTTGATGTAAGCAATCAGTTCATTAGGTTTAACACTAAGGGATGATTGCTTTAGTAGGAGGAAAGGATGTTTGTTATAATCACAATGACAACCTTGAATTGTATGGTTTGAATCTTTGATGCTATGCTCAAGTAAGTGCCAACGTGCGATATCTAAACATTCCTTTGTCTAACTGTAATAGCTCCAACTCCATTAATTTGTAACTAATCATTCCTAGTGAATTATTTCCATCTTGGTGCTAAAATATATGATCATTTGATTTAGGAGACTTGCGGGTGTAATTTCTTTGATAGTGAATTCTCCCCTAGTGTGTCAATGTAAATTAGCCTTTCCCATAACTCTCATTTCTTGTTCTTTCTTTAATGGTTGAGTGGAATCCATTAAAGCCACTAATGCTACTATGAAATCAAAGATTCCTGGGAGCTCCTATTCAATTGGAGAGGTATCCTCAAGGTTTAACATGACTTCATTCGTGGATGCTACTCAAGCATTCCACCTGCTGTAGTGATGATATTTTCGTGCCTGCACCTATGGGTGGTTTAAGACTTTAGATCTTATCAAATTAATAACTTTGAGGAAACTACATTAATTGTTGATGTTAAGGGGCATAACTAATCTTCTACATAGTCATGATGAGCTAAACGACGCTCACGCAAATTTGCATTCATCCACTTGGCTAAATTTCTTGCACATTGAAATCACCTCACATAAAGTGTCCCTATTTGGTCTCATATTACCCCCATAATGTTCTCTAGTTCCTCCAACTACTATGCATCATTGATATGCAAACCATATCAATCATACACAAGAGCTTTTGGTATTTTCGCTTGATATCATCAATTATCCAACTAAGGATATCTTCTATCATCCTTCAACACCATTATATAATTGATCACTCAACAGACTTACATTAGTATTTCATAGGTCCACAACTTATTCTTAGCATATGCAATATATTTAATTCGATCATTAACATGATTACTTTTGGTGGTTTATAGGATCATGGTATTTGGAAACCCATGGTATTTTCCCGTGATATTTGATGCAATTAAGCTTATTTTAAGGCTTGAAGGAATCCATTGTAAAATACCTCGAGTGGCTTGGTGCTTGGCTGGATTGGATTATGGTAACAAATATATATATCTCGAGTGTTGGCTTTCCTAGTAAAGTGTGTCCAAGGTAAATATTGACTCTTATGTACATGTTTTCCATGTGTATAATCATTTGTGTTTATATTATTTCTCCAATTGTGCTATGATACCACATGTTAAAAATGGAGTGTAACTAGAGAAATGAAGGAAACTCATGGTACACATGTAGAAAAGAGGCATTTTAAGGAGTTCTTCAAGCCTTTAAATAGGATTCATCACATTAAATACCATGGGTCACCCATGCCATGGGCTCATAAAACACCAATGGTAAATCCATCAATGACCAAAACAAGGTTATCTTAACTACTTTGTGAGTCAATATTAACCTAACATAAGACACATAGGATTCATGTTATGGTGAATAATTATCAAGTAGAACACCAATATACAATCTTGTAGATTGTAGGTAAAATAAAGGGAAATAAATTTTCTTTATTAATTGATCCAAATGAGTGAAATGACAATAAAACTTTTATTTCTCCAAATTCATTATTTAGATGTGGTTTAATGGCATGAAAGAAAATTCATTATAAATTGGTAGAGATGACTTTAATTATTAAAAAGGGATAGAACAATTGTTAAAATATTACGAACATAATTTGAGAGCATGCAATACTTAGATACTATCAATATGATCACCTTGGGATCCAATGTTATAATTCGTGGTACGGATTGGTTGGGAGCTCATGAAATAATTCTAGATATGAAAGGTAAGTTACTTTAATTTGTAGATGATTTAGGGAAAAGAAAAATCTTGGTAGGAACCGAGAGATAAGCAACTCTAAGATTCTTTTCAGCCTTACAACTGAAAATGGGTCTTAGAAAAGGGTGTTTTATGTATGTGGTAATGGCTATGAACTAGAATATATATTCAAAAGATATATAACACCATCAAATATTGTTAGAATGTCTTGATGCATTTCTAGAAGAGTTTCCTAGACTACCATTAAAATGTGAGATATAATTTACTATTGAACTTAAACCACGAATATAGCCTATTTCCAGGCCTCTATATTGTATGATTATAAAAGAATTGCAGGATTTACACATGCGACTTCAAAATATATTGAAGGGTTGACTTAACCTGGAGAACCGGTGATTTTTATATTAAAGAAATATGTGTCTTGGAGGCATTACATTGACTAAAGGTAGGTACATACAAGCAGAATTAAAAATCAATACGCCTTACGTCAAATTCACAATATTTCGATTGAATGAAAGAAATTGTGGTATTTTCTAAAATTCATATATAATGGTCTTTGATATCTAAATTGAAAAATAAGGAAGAAGGTATTGCAAAGGAAACATTTAAAACTTGTTTTGGATACTATGAATTTGTGGTGGTACCTTTTGGGCCGACGAATGTTGTAGGAATATTTACAAGTTTGATGAATCAATGTTGTGCATTGAAACAACCTATTAGAGAAAAAAAAAAAGAGAAAAAGAAGTAACTCAATGAGTTGACAATGAAAGAGAAGAATGATCTTGAACCCTCTTTAAAAGGGAAAGCTCCTTTCACAATATAACCTATGTACAAGTTGATATGCTCTCTAAAGCTAGGTATCCTTGGTATATATAGGTGACAATGGGTACAATTACAATAAAAGGGTCTAGTAACCAATAAGGACAATACTAATATAATAATATAAATATAATAGTTCAATATCTAGAAGGATTGGTGCCTTATCACATTAGCTGCATTATCATCTATTAGGTCATATATTCATTACTCATTCATTTACAAGTCAAAACGTGATGACAACCATACATTGTCACAGTCATAAAAAATATTCATAACCAACATATAAACAATACAAATAATGAGCATACAATAGCCATATATGCCAGAAATGAACCAGTGCATTTATACCTAAAATACCAAGGAAAGGAACTCTTATTGGTGAATGCAAAAACCAACCCAGTATGCGACTACCCCGTTCCACCCGACCATAGATTCGATGAGCCAATCCTCTCTTCAGCCAACCACTCCCGTGCCATATTCCAAACATAAATGCGAGACTCATAATGGAGAAGAAAGGAATGAGCATGCATGCCACTAAATTTCTCCACCTATATCATGGGAAATTTTACTACCTCCTAGTCCCTAGGCTTTATGGTAACCCATAGTCTAATTCAAGGGTCACTAGGCCATGATCGATACACCACCCTCCATCCTTTACCACATATCCCACCATTCACAGTAAAGGATTGCTAGGCTTGATCGAGGGATCCCACCTCTAGGATTTATTGTATATCCTGCCACTCACTAGTCGAGGATTCCTAGGCCTCTCTGAGGCACACAATACCTGTATTTACGGTAACCCACAGTCCGTTTCAGGGGTTACTAAGCCAGTGGATTTACCACAATCCATAGTCCAGATCAGGGATCACTAGGTCATGTGTTTTCCCTTTCAGAGATCTGCCTCAATCACCTTCAAATCCATCCAACAACCCAACTCCACTAAAACATGAGAACCCATCACCTCAAGGCTAACCAGAAATGGAAAGGAAAGGCCGAAGAGCACTGCCACACCTAGAAAATTCCATGGAAATGAAAAAAATATAACCAAGAACACACATAGATAACCATGCATGCCAAATCTAGCAAGGAAATCACACATGCAAATGAATCCCTGCAACTAAACCCGTTTTAGTTGCCTAATCCTTCTTTCGTTGCTTGAGCTTTGCTTCCTCTTCTCCTTTCTTGATCCAATGTTGAAGTGTTCCAAGAAAATTCTAAGTGTCCGAGAGTGTGTGTGTGTGTGTGTGTGTGTGAGAGAGAGAGAGAGATCCAAAATTGAACTGACAAAAAACTACCAACTGATCCTCATAAGCCATTTTATTAATGTGGCCTCTATTTTCTTCATTTTCCCATTATTTTTATCAATTTTCCTCCTCACATGCAATCTATAGCCTTTCACTTTCATTTTATCCTAATTTCCATTATTTTCATAAATAAATTGTCAAAAATTCCATTTTTCCTTTCCAAATCCTTTGCCATTGCCTTTGCCAATTTCCTTGGCCATAATAAACAAAATGAACAACCTCATTAGGATGTTTTTTCCCAACATTCAACCTGGAATAATTGTGCCATAATCGGTTATTATTATGCCTTTATTAACTTTATTTACATGGAATTTTCACTTGGGTTGCTACATTAGCACCTTGGGATCATATCTTATAATTCTTATGGATTCGTTGGGAGCTCATGAAATAACTCTAGAAATGAAAGGTAAGTTACTTTAATTTGTAGATGATTTAGGGAAAAGGAGAATCTTGGTAGGAACCAAGAGGGAAGAAACTCTAAGATTATTTTCAGCCTTACAACTGAAAAAGAGTGTTAGACAAGGTTGTTTTATGCATGTAGTAGTGGCTATGAACTAGAATAAATACTCAAAAGATATATAACATCATCACATATTGTTAGAGTTTCTTGATGCATTTCTAGAAGATTTAGCTAGACTACCACTAAAACGTGAGATATAATTTACTATTGAACTTAAACCACGAATATAAGCTATTTCCAAGCCTCTATATTGTATGATTATTCTAGAATTGTAGGATTTACACATGCAACTTTAAAATATATTGAAGGGTTGATTTAACCTAGTATATAAAATTGGGGAGAACTCGTGATTTTTATATGAAATAATATGTGTCTTAGAGGCATTGCATTGAATACAAGTAGGTAAATGCAAACACAATTAAAAATGAATACACCTTACCTCAAATTGATGATATTTTGATTGAATTAAAGAAGTCATGGTATTTTCTGAAATTGATATATAACGGTCTTTGATATCTAGATTGAAAAATAAGGGAGAAGATATTGCAAAGGAAACATTTAAAACTTGGTTTGGATACTATGAATTTGTGGCGGTACCTTTTGGGATGACCAATGCTCTAGAAACATTTACAAGTTTGATGAATCAATGTTATGCATCGAAACACCCAAGTAGCAGAAAAAGAGAAAAATAAGTAGCTTAATTACTTGAGAGTGAAAGATAAGAATGATTTTGAACCCTATTTAAAAGGGAAACCTCCTTCTGCAATATAACCAATGTACAAGTTGATATGCTCTCTAAAACTCGGTATCCTTGGTATATATAGGTGACATTGGGTACAATTAAATAAAAGTGTCTAGAAGCCAATAAGGACAGTATTAATATAATAATACAATATCTATGGCTTAACATGCTCTCCTCTTCAAAACAGTGTTGCCTACAAAGCTTGATTAACTGTGGATGCTTATGCATGAAGAACTCATATTACCATGCCACCTCATCTACTAATATGTTCTTCCACTTGATGAGGAATTCAATAATTATCCGATTTCGTAGTTTCTTCATCCTTTACCCAAAGATTGTTTTTGCTTCTAATATGATTTTCTCTTCTTCATTAATATCTACTAAAGTAATATGAATTGGGATATTTTCATTGAGTACCTTATTTAAGATAAAAATATGGAAGACTAGTTGTATACATGAAGATGGATGCAACTCCAATTTTTTATGCCATAATTCCAATCTTTTACAACGCCATCTAGGGACCATAGCGTTGATTTTTCTATGACACTAGGGATCATGTTTGATTCTAAGATCACGATCACAAACACACTCAAATGCCACAAGATAAGCACTTTTCACTACAAAGAACATACAATAGTGAATTAGCTAGTACAAAAGACAATTTTTAACCCACAACTTGCTATATTACAAATCTTAATACAAAACAATTAGGGACCCCATACTAGGGATCACGACCCTTATATACAACTATGATACTTGAATGGCTAGGGCTTGGTGCCAATAATTATGATCACCAATATTTCCTTCAACAAGATACACTTGACCTACTTGCTAATGTAGCGCTTCTACAACTGTTTAAATTTGTGTAGCTTCAACATATCTGGAAAGTTCTTTTCCTCCTCTTCTGCTGATCACCACAACCTTTACAAATTCTGAATGCTTATGTCTCCAACCATCAATACTGCCACTATCAATCTTTTATCTGCCTCTAGAATGATTGGACATAGGCTCATTGATATGCCCTCTACCAACCCTCTTGCTCCACCAAGATGGACTGCTCTCTTGGACTTCAACATCTGTCGTCTTATCAATGATTCTCTAGACCAAATCTCTGACCTAACGACTCATCATATCTGCCTCCTAACTATCCCTTAAGTGATCAAAGGATCACTATACATGGGGTCTTCATACTCAACCCTCTTTTCATTCCTATAGTTGCCCCTTTGGGGGATATCCTTGAGGTTGTTCCTCTTGCATGCATCGTCCATGGCTAATATATACAATCCCTCTAAGCTTATGAGATCTTCGTCTTCTGTCATATCGACATCCTCAGTGTGTGTTGAGGGGGTCTCCGCGCCTTGCATGGTTGGCGCACTAGGAGCTACTATGGTGGATGATGTTGGAACTTGCCAAGGATTGACTACTCCAGCCTATCCATGGCTAGGACATGGGTTTCTTGGGTTCTTGGAGTAGAGGTTGGGGCTTGTTCTTTTAGACTTTTCTGGAGAGTTGTAGGCACTTCAAAGCTGTTACGAGTGGAATATGTTTTAGGTGCCTTGGATCCATTGGATTCTTTGTATATGCCTTTTGGAGGGGATTTTGTCAATACATCGTCGTCCTTGGTTGCTTCGCCATTCTCAGATCACTTGGGGGAAGTTAGTTGACAATGATAATGTTCATTGCAGTTTCGACATATGAATGGGACATTTTCATAGTCGAGCATTTGGATCCAATCAATGTCCTCATATTCTAGTCCTACGACTTACGGAAGAGTGTCTGATATGCTCATATAGACATAGATATTAGCATAGAAGGCATACCTTCCTTGCTTGGTTTGCTCCGAGAGATGAACGAATCTTCCTAGCTTATTGACAATTTTAACTAGGGTTTCAGGGTCCTAGTACTCTTAAGGGAGAGAGTACAAGCATATCCAAACTGGTTCCCATGAGAATTCATATTTGTCTAGGTAGAAATTTCTATACATTAACACATGTAGAGGCTAATGAGGTTGAATAAGTAAGGGCCTCCTTCCATTACAATGCAAAGATATCAAACCCAATAAAATATCACAATGAAGTACCCTTTATAGTTGAGTTAAACATTGTAGTGGGATTTCAGTTTCCACCTTAGCACAATTCACGGCAAAAGCGATTTATCAGTCAGCTAGATGCCGATGAATTTGCAGATACTATGCGTGGGGATCTCCAGGGATTCGGCAATGTAGGTGTTTGGGGCAAAGTGATTTTGTGCTCCCGACAATTCTGGGAGGGAGGTGTCAGGCCTGTCGGTATCCATGGTGTCACTTGACTTGGGCTTGGGAGGGATCGAGGACGAATGACGGGGTTGGTTAAAAGACGGGTTGGAGGTGTCAGGGACCCCTCCTCCCTGAGTGGTCATTGATCGCGAATCAAAATGGGGATTTTTCACGCTGTATTAGATGGCCAAAGGTGAATAAGTTAAAACTATGGAGGATTCAAGTATAAACCACAAATGTGCATTCACGCAGAGCGAGCTGCAAAACCAAGATAACCACAAGAATTCATATTAATGTTTGAATTACATAAAGAAATTTAATTCTATTAAAGGATAATTTTTTTATATTAATATTAAAAATGCATGGAAAAAGATAAATTATTTTGCAAATATATTTATATTAAATATAAGATGAAATTTCATTGTTTTTGAAATGAACTTATACACACTTCAACACTTGCACAGTACTCCAAACATTCCTCGTGTCTTATTTGTTTAGAAGACATTCAAATCAACAAAAAAGAAAACTATTAATTTAAGAGAATATTTAGAGAGGGCTTGGAAATTATAAAGCATCGAAACAATCTCAATAGGGATACTAGACTTGAAGTCAACACAAATTCGCTCTCATTATTACGCTACCCATACTATCTAATATTCCGCTTAATTCTCCTCCCTTTGTCCTCCCTTGCCTTCCCCTTCTGCCCCCCTTTCCTTTCCCTTGTTTCTCTTTCGTTGTTGGCCCCACCTTCCCTTTTTCCCCTCTGCCCCCCTTTTCCTTTCCCTTGTTTCTCTTCCGTTGATGGCCCCACCTTCCCTTTTCCCCTTGTCACTAGTCCTTTATCTAATTTATTTTTATTTCTTTATCTTAGTATTTCCTTAAGTAAGGCATCACCTTTTTATTAATCCTTCCCTCTCTGCATTATATCGCATTTGTATCTTTCTTCACCTATATCCTTTTTCTTACTACACTATCTTATTCATCTCTATTTCATCTCCATTATATCTCTATTTTCTTATGGAATTCTTTCTCTATATTCTAAAAAAATTACTATTAATTAATTAATTTATCCATAAATTTATTTTATGGGTTAAGGTTACCTTATATTATTTTGAATTGATATTATCCACATATTAACCAATTATATCAGATCATACAATCACTATTATAGTAAATCCTAAACCTTCAATCAAAATAAAACTTTTATTATTTCAAAATCCTTCTTTGAATTATATTATCCCATATTGAATTACCTTTATTTTTAGGGGTTTTCCCTTTTTCTTTGGATATTTCTTCTACATTTTTTCTTTAGGGTTTTCTCTTAAGATTTTCTATATTCTCTGCTTCTATTATCCAACCATCCATTGATTTTCTCTTCTCTCTCACCCTTACTTCTATATAACCCTTCTCTCTCACCATTACTTCTTTATAACCCTTAGATCTATGACATTATTCTTTAGACACATATGTCCCGATGAGGGGATATGCCATTGAATAAAAGCATCCACAATAAAAATAAAATGGATAACCAGTATTTATTTCTGAATAACCATTCTTCAAACTTTGATCACAAAAACATGCAATCAATGTTCATTATCTTAATATTTTCATAATATCATTAATTTTTTTTAGATTAAATTATAAATGATGAAAAAATGATACTTTAATTTTTATATTATATCAATATAGATTCATCTTAAGTTATGGATATATTGCGCCTCAGAGAGGGATCAAATTTCTCAATTGCAAATCTCTTTGTGGTTGAAATTTGCACCTAAAGAAATTTGATTGTTGTGCGTGCTAGTAGATCCGAACTTAAGATGGATCTATATTGATTATTAATATTAATATTTATCTTTATATAAATTTCACATCATCCTGATTTTTAATTTTATGAAAATTCAATAATATATGTATCCTTATTTTTACTTTTATAAAAATTTGATAATATATTTGGTTACATATATATGGAGAAATTTTCTTTGGTATTTTTATAAATTTTTAAAATTTAAATTTTTTAATGTGTTATGGAGTGTTGAATATAAATATATAGATAAATAGAAAAAACTTTTA
>APFE030931804.1:1463-14019 GCA_000404065.3 Pinus taeda | reverse complement strand
AAACAGACTGCCATTTCTCTTTCGTCAGCAGAAGCAGAGTATCGTGGTGCCGTGGAAGCTAGTAAGGAAGCCTTGTGGCTTCGTCAGATCCTATCAGAATTGGGCTTTGAGCAGCAGCATCCTACTACACTTTGTGTGATAATCAAAGTGCCATTCAGCTTTGCAAAGATCCAGTTCAGCATCAGCGCAGCAAACACATTGAACTTCACATGCACTTCATCAGAAAGCTCATTCATGACCATGTTCTTGAAGTGCAATATTGTTCAACAGATGATCAGGTTGCAGACATCTTCACAAAGGCTCTCACAGAGGCGAAATTCACTAAACTTCGATATATGCTTGGAGTTCAGGAAGTTGTCACTAAGGGGGGATAGGCTCTAGTGCCTCCTTCCTTCTCCTATTGTGTCATATTTGTAAATCGTTCAATCCTATCCCAAGTTGTTCTTAAGGGGGGATGTTAGGATATTCTGACACGTAGGAATAGTTAACTAGTATAGAGTTAGGTATAGAGTTAGGTAAAGTGTGTTTCTTTACCGTTGTACATTTTGTAACTTACAATCCGACGGTCACGATATGTAGTGATCCGACGGTTCATTCTCTCCTCGGTATTATCGACACTTGATCCGCGGCTTGACACCCGATTGGTCCATGAATTCTATTTAAAGCGCATGGAGGGTCATTTGTAAATACACCGTGCATGAGAGAAGCTTATGTAAATTTTCATTCTTTTATTAATAAATTACCTGTAGTAGCCACGTTGGCGCAGGCCGTGGACTGTTTCCCTCTCTGGGGGTTTTAACCACGTCAAAATACTGGTGTATTGATCTGTGATCTGTTTGTGAGCGGTGTCCTTTTGGTGTTCTGTCTGAGGAACTTACCCTGTAAATTCCTACATATCAGCCTAGATTGCAATGTGATAAACCACAATTGTATATCGTAATCGCACAGAGAACAAGTTCGCAGTTTATTATCGCCAGACATTGCCAATTGCGACTTGCAATCTAGACGACAGGTTATCGCCCACGGCACATCAAAAAT
This sequence comes from Pinus taeda, assembly GCA_000404065.3. Lineage (NCBI taxonomy): Eukaryota > Viridiplantae > Streptophyta > Pinopsida > Pinales > Pinaceae > Pinus > Pinus taeda. The sequence continues at coordinate 12,981 of APFE030931804.1, read as the reverse complement.
CTTGCTCAATTAGTGGATTTTGGAGCAAAAAATGTGGTTTTTTGTCGGTTTTGGAGCATTTTGTGGAACAAATAGTGGGAGAACTGGGAGAAGTCATAATTTCTTCATTTCTTATCCAAATGGGATGCAAAAAGAGGCTAGATAGACATGTTTTAGTATTTTGAACTCATTGAGATGGGTTTTAGAGGCATTTGAGCATTGAAAACACATTTTGTTGTAATTTTGAGCATAATAGAGAGGCCCATGGAAGTTGGACCAAAGAGACGTAGCCCAAGAGGGATGAAATTCTTTATAATGTGCTTGTTGTGTGTTGTATTTTGATGTTCTTTGCTATTATATTGTTGCTATTCAGCATATGTTTTATGTAAATTGTTTATAACATTTACATAAGAAACTTTCATGGGAATCAATTAATTAAGCAAAAGTATTGAATCCTTAAGCACTTAATAAGCAAATGATAAGCATCTTGGTTTTTTTTCTGAATGGGGAATTAAAACAAGATTACTAATCTGCTCCATTTCAAATCAAAATGTACCTCCCTTAAGTGATGAAATCAAGCAAGACATTTTCTCTTTTCATCCAGACGAGGGCCCTAGGCCTCGGATTTCCAACTCTTTTCTTCCAACACTTTTGGGATATTATCCATAAAGACTTGTTCATAATGATAAGATATTCACTCAAGAATATTTTTATGGGGGGTGGAATCAACTCCACGTTTTTAGCACACATTTCTAAAGAAAATAATCCATCTTACTTTGCCAGATTTCAGCCTGTATCATTGTGCAACGTCTCATAAAGTTATTGCTAAAATTTTGGCAAATATAATTAAGAAGTTCCTTCCCAATATTATCATTGAAAATCAGGGTGGATTTGTCTTGGGAAGACAAATCTTTGATAATTTGATTATGATTCAGGAAAAAATCGACTTTAATTATCGAAGGGAAGATCATGGCATGGTCATTAAGCTTGATATGGAAAATGCATTTGACAGGGTTTGGCACAAATTTCTTTTCCAAGTTATGAAGAAAATTGGATTTCATGAAAATTTCATCCAGTGGATAACTCTCTATATCTGTTCCTCATGGATTTCCCCTCTGGTCAATGGCAGAGGTTAACACTTCTTCAAACCATCTAGGGGAATTTGGCAAGGGTGTCCCTTGTCTGCTTTTTTGTATATCATAATGGTAGATTCTCTGAGAAGGAGATTGGAATTTGAAAGAAGGTCAAGGCATCTTCTCAGAATTCGCTTCTCTGAAAATGTCAAAAGAATTAACTATGGGTAGTTTGTTGAGGATACAATTCTTTTATGAGGATATTCTATGATAATATCAAAAAGATATAATAATAATAATAAAATGCTTGGAAAACTTTCTTGTTGCCTCATGGGTGGAAATCAATAAGGCCAAATCTCAAATTTTGTCCTAAAACACTAGCTTGGCTAGACTTAAGAAAATCGATAAAGTTTTAAAATTCAAAGTAGTAAAGGAGTGGGAGGAATTCAAGTACCTAGGAATGCCTATTTGCTTGAAGAAACTAGTAACAAGATCTTGGTAGGTAATCTCGAACAAGACCAAGTTAAGAATGGAAAATTGGGGTTCCTGTTGGCTTAACCTATCAAGGAGAATAGTTCTCTCTAAAGCAGTATTGAAAACCATCCTTGTGTTTTAGTTCTCAGCCCTAATGGCTTCAAAGAATATATTAAGAAAGTTGGGAACCCTTCTGAGGAAATTCCTATGGGAAGGTGGGAAGTCCTCCACCAAAAAAAATCACCTTGTGAAATGGGCCACAATCAGAGCTCTGAAAAATCATGGGGGTTGGGTATGAGAGATCTAGAATTAATGGGCATGTCCATCAGAGCTAAACTAGAATGGAAAATGAAGACTCAGCCTAATGCGTCATGGGTTAAAATCTTAACAAAATAATATATCTTTGGATCTGAGGTTGACCGCCACACCCAAGACTACTCTCCCATTTGCAAACTTATCTTTTTCGCATCCTTTTTTATCAACTCTCACCTATATTGGATTCTTGGGAACGAAGAGAGAATCAGAGTATGGGATGACTCAATCCTCCACTCCCCCCGCTAGCTCGGGTTTCAAATCTCCTTCCTCTAATTGATTATCTTAGTAATCAAGGAAATTCAACTCTAACACAAACCTCAACTTGGCAAGAAGATGGTTTACGTAAGGGATGGATTCTAGGAAACCTCCCTAACCCCCTGAAAGGTCTCGGAAAGGACAATGAGAAATATGCCTCAGAAAGCCCCTCTCAAGCAACACTAGTTAGACAAGTTGGGATGGAAAAACTCTTCCTACACAGTCACACAAGGCAATTCAGAACTGTTATTTTGATCACAGGAGCACCCTAAATCCTCAATTTGGAACAAGGTATTATCCTCAAATTCTCTTCCTAAAGAAAATATATTATGTTGGTTGCTTCTCCACAAAAAGATACTGACTTTGGAAAAATCTCAATAAGAAAGGCATCTCTGGCCCTTGAGATGTACTCTATGTGAAAACCATGAAGAATCCATCCATCGTCTTTTGTTAGATTGTCCTTACATCAAATCAGTCTGGTTAATCACCTTGGGCTCTCTCTTCCCCATGATTCGTTGGCCAAATAATTTGTAGGATTGGTTTTCCTTGTGGCACAAACATTATTCAAGCTCCTTTCAATCCAAATTCCATTTAAAATGTGATCCAGGTGGATTTCAGTGGCCACCCACCTATCCCACTTGGACCCCCACAATTGTCTCTTTCAGTTTTTCAGCTTTTGTAATTGTAGCACAATTTACTATTTTTAGCAGTTTTTCGGGTCTTGAACTTCCGGAGCCGTTTTGAGGCCCTAAACAACGTTTTTTCGGAAATATGGGAGCAACATGGTTCCATGGACTGATGTTGCTCTTCCCAAATTTGTAGTGTTCAGATAGATCTTTCTAACGAGCTATTGTACGCATCAAACGAAGATTGTATGCCAAAGTTACGACTCCAAGAATTTGATGTACCAATCTACCCAAACAGGGCCCACAGTTTGGTGTTTCATCTTCTAGGGTTAGGTTTTTGGATGTTTATGGTTTTCCATTGTTTTTCAACAATAAATAGGCCTTTGAGCCTCATTGTAACACAGTTCAGAGGCATGTAGCCGCCACATCTCTTCTCAGAGATAAGCTACCATCGCCCCAGCTGGTTTATTTACATTTCTGTTTGTGAGCATATTTCAATATTTTTACATTAATGAAATGAAGCATTATTTCCCTGCATCTTTATGTTTATGGTTATCTCTGTAATTTTTTGCGTTCTTGTTTAAATCTAAATCAGTGGTATCAAAGCGGTCTGCTTTTTCTCTATTTTCCTTGCAGGTCCCGAACGAGGTCAGGATATAAGGAGTTAGTGCTTGAACTGGTCGAACCTTTGCAAGAACAGCCTCGCAAATCCCGACGGCCTCCCATGGTGGATGAAAAGAAAGACGAGGGGGCAGGAGATCCTATCAAAATCTTGCTTGAAGAAGCCCTCGAGCAACAAAGGAACGCAATGATGGATAGCTTTGCCCAAATCCTTCAGCGACTACCCAGAGGTGACGCATTAGCTTCCAACAGCTACTCTAGAAATGCCACGCCCTTCAAGGTACAAGTTAATTTTGAAATCCCCATATTCGAGGGTCAGATAGATGCAGATTCCATAGATAAATGGTTAAATCTGCTAGAGGGTTATTTTTTTGTTCATTTTCGCTCTTCTCAAAGAAACCCCCCACGTTAAGGACTGGTGGGAAGCCTACTATGAGCAGAAGGATGAAAGCACGGACTCACTATTTTCAGCCACACCTACTTGGAATTCCTTCCAGGATGCCATCAAGGAGCAGTACTACCCTATCAAAAGCTATGAGGACAAATACATAAAGTGGACCATGCTACGGAAAGGACAGTTCCAAGATGTGCTGGAGTTCACAAACATTTTGCATACCCTTCATACACAGTTGGGTATCAAAGATTCTGAGCTGCGTCTGGTACTCAAATTTCGTGACTACCTACGTAGATACATCTAGGAAGATATGGAGTTCCTGAACATCTCCTCGCTCGACACAGCGTACCGATACGTTGTCAAAATCGAGCAGAAGTTTAAACAGAAGAAGAGAGACTTGGGATCTGTGAATCCGAAGACCAAAGGACAAAGCCAAAGCGAGGTGACCCAAGACAACCCGTCGAAGCCACAAGTAAAGAACAACACCATGAAGTTGAAGAAGGACAAAGGAAAGTGGTGTGAGTTCCATAAGAGCCCCACTCACAACACAAGTGAGTGTCGGACCAAGCAGTCGTTGGTGGTAGAGTTGAAGGCTTCAGAATCATATGCATGTTCCGACCTTGAGTCAAAACCCGACAAAGGGAATGGCAAAGGGAAGTAGATCATTGATGCGGAGCCCAGTGCCACTGTTGCCACCGCCAAGATCTAGAAGAATGATCCCGAAGATCCAAAGGAAGGGGAGTGTCTTTTCCACTCACAGATGTGGGTGAAGGGTTCACCACTGCAATTCATTGTTGACAGCGGGAGCCAAAAGAACCTCATTTCAGCAGAGGTCGTGAAACGGTTGGGCCTACCGACTACACCACACCCACAACCGTACAGTATCGGGTGGCTTCACCAAGGACGAGATCTTCGAGTCTGCTAGCAGTGTCGCCCTCCCTATAGGATCAAACCCTTCATAGACGAGGTATTGTGTGATGTTACACATATGGATGTTTGTGATGTATTATTAGGCCAGCCATACTTGTGGAGGCGACATGTTGTGTATGAGTCAATGCCTCGCGTTGTTATTATTTCTTTGGATAATTCATTAAACAGCATATCGGAGGTAGCCCACCTACTGCCACCTCTTTGATCGCTACTAAGAAATGCAGCAAGCTCATCTCACAGATTGGTAAATTTATTTTCTATCTGGTTCACTCCCAAAGTAAGGGGAAGATCTTCGCCACATCCATGACCCCCACAAAGGGTTCCTCCATGCAGCAACAGCAGCAAAGGAATACGGTCATGAAAGAACACAGGAACAACTTCTCCTCACCCACAGGGGCACCACACAAGTTTCAGGTGGGTGACAAAGTTTGGTTACATATGCAAAAAGAATGCCTTACAAGAGCCCATCAAAAGCTCAGACCACTTCGACATGGTCCTTACAACATTACCAAGGCTATGGGAAACAATGCTTTGGAGCATAGCATTCCTCCATTCCTTCGCCTACACCAAGTGTTCAATGTGTACCGCCCTCGACCATGCTTCCCACCATTACTGGACACATCATAGATTTCAGAATAGCTCACCAGGGACCAAGTTCAGCAGAGGGAGGAACTCAACGCAATGGGGACCATTGCTTCCTAATGGGGGAGGAATGATCCAGGTGGATGTCGGTAGCCACCCCCCTATCCCACTTGGACCCCCACAACTGTCTCTTTCATTTTTTCAGTTTCCGTAACTGTAGCACAATTTACTATTTTTAGCAATTTTTTGGGTCCTGAACTTCCGGAGCCATTTTGAGGCCCTAAACGACGTTTTTTGGGAAATCTAGGAGCAACATGGGTCCATGGACTGATTTTTCTCTTTCCAAAGTTGTAGTGCTCGGATAGATATTTCGAACGAGTTATTGTACGCGTCAAATGGAGATCGCATGCCAAAGTTATGACCCCGGCAAGTTGATATACCAATTTACCCAAACGGGGCCCACAGTTTGGCGTTTCATCTTCTAGGGTTAGGTTTTTGGATGTTTAGGGTTTTCCATTGTTTCTCAACAATAAATAGGCCTTCGAGCCTCATTGTAACATAGTTCAGAGGCATGTAGCCGCCACATCTCTTCTCAGAGATAAGCTACCATCACCCTAGTTGGTTTATTTCCATTTCTGTTTGTAAGCATATTTCAGTATTTTTACATTAATGAATTGAAGTATTATTTCCGCTACATATTTGTGTTTATGGTTATCTCTGTAATTTGTTGCGTTCCTGTTTAAATCCGGATCAAAATATCTCTAGATAACTCTTCCCAAATATATTTGTTGGCAACTACGGTTATCTCGAAACTCTTCCATTTTCAACTTGTCCCCCTTCTCTGCAAAGTCTTCTTCCCTTAAGGCCCTCTCTTTTTTTGTGAGATGAGTCCCCTCCATATAGACTTGGGCTTGGATGATCTGGAAAATTAGTGGATGAGTGCACTCTTGTCTTACCTTACATTAGTATGACCCTAAAAGACTCTCACTTGAGATGGAAACTTTACATGTCTTTGGAGGCCCTAAAAGAATGGAAAATCGGACAACAAAAATGAATCCTTCACTTTGACAGATCTTCTAAGAAAAATTCATGGTAGTAGGAAGGGGAGGGAATTTATACAATCCCACTAGAATAGCTTAAACCGGGTATGTTTTGGGCTTGGGAAGGAAATAAAACAACCAGGTTGAATTTTATGGTCTCTTTCAAGGCCTCAGTATCACCAAAGACAAAGGTATTAAAGAAGTCATCATCTTGGGGGACTCTTTGATAAAAATAATGTATCTCTCTAAACCTGGAAGTATAAAGGACAATTCCCTCTCCCATATCTTAGTCAAAAAAAAAAAAAATTGGCAAAATTCTTCCTCTCTAAGGAATTTTTCCACATTCTCAAAAGCAACAACTTGGAATATGATAAGGAGGAAAATATAGGTTTTACATTAGGAGAAGTTGTGCTAGATATAAATGGTCCTCTGAAACTCAATATTATTCCTTAAGGACCTATGAAATTTTCCCCTCATTCTAAGTCTGACCCTTTGATTTCTCTTGTCCCTAGGCTTGAAATGATGGTTCCTTTGTATCCTTATCTTGTTCTCTCTTGGGATACGATCTCTCCTTCAAAACCCCCCTCCTTGTCTCCCCTTTCCTTGCATCTCCCCTCCCCTTATTCCCCTATCTCCCATCTTTGCCTTCTCCGCTCTCCCTTCTCCCTAGCCGCTTACATACCCAACTTGTGGCTCCACGTCAGTCCTCCCCATCCTAGTGCCATTATGGTGACAGTTAATATGCCCTCTATCCATATTGTCCTTGATGTGGCTCCATGGGTTTCTCCACCATGAAGTGGTGATTAACTCATACTCGCATGCTCACATTGTTGGCAATCCAAAGCCAAATCCTTGGAATCTCCAACAACCCATATTTTTAATGACTTTCGAGGTGGGTGTTCAAGCGAAATTAATGGTGATATGAAATCAATATTGTGGAAAGTTAGTTGAATCAATGAAAAAATGGCTCACTTCCTAGTTCAAACTCAGTCCAGTTTCTCGGCAATTGTGTGCTCTCGTATGTGGTTGAGGAATTGGGTAAAAGTTTGGCTTGTGTATTCAACTATGACGTCTAGATGGTCTTCATTTGGCCTCCCCTATGAAGATCCTATCATGGCTCTGCTTCTAGTGATATGGGATACCAAGACTCATCACTTATGTTCATGGGTAATTTGGAGAAAAGGCCTTTTAGACTCGCAAGGTTCTTCTTATGATCCCGGCTTAACAACTCTATGGAACATTTGGGTTCTTCCTAATGTTAAACTCAAAGGTATCTACACGTCCCCCTTGTTGAACTTAGAAACTTTATAGTCCCTGAACGGAAAGATAAATTATCACAATTTGGTTTATGGATCATTGTTCATGAATTTTCTTTGTGTTCTATGCTCCTGGCTTGCTCGGGGAAGTCTTTGGTTCAAGGGAACTCTATAATCCTTCTTAGGAGTGTGGTTTGGTTTGATAATTTGGTTTTTTATTGGACCGTCAACTTGCATTACCAAGCTTTTAACCTTTGGGTTAGTTGGGGTCATCCTTATTTACTCCACCACACCAATTCCATTTTAGCAATGGACTCTACCTCGAATTTTGATGTTTCTATGAAGGATCATCCGTGTCCTAATTGCAAATCCGAAATTGAAACATTGTAATAAGAACTAAATGAATTACAAGTGAAATTTTGGAAGTTGTATCATTCGCAGGTGGAACAAGAAGAACGCACGTTGGTTCTCAAACAGTAATTGGCCATATCGTCACTCATAGAGACAACCAATGGGTTGAGGAGAAGGGTTAGTGCCTAGGACATCTTAGGGTCTCTTGAAGACATATTAGTGTTGCTCAAGAGTTAAATGTATATTGTTTAAATCCAGTTCAACTACCTTACACAAAGGTAAATAACATCTCATGCATTAGCAATATTTTATTCCTAAGATTTAATATTTAGTCATGGTGGCTGACACATAGATAACGAAGTTTCTTTAACTGTTGTAGTATAGGTGAAAGAAGAAATGAAAGAAAGAAATCTAATGTATAGGGCTAGTGTTAGAATCTTGTGCACTAAATTCTAGTAGAATTATAAAGAGACAAAAGGGATAAAATCAAAATCTATGGAGCACACTTTAAGGACTTCAATATCACACATACAGGTACCATTTTCCAAGACATGACATAGATAAATATGATATACAAGACTAAATTCCAGCAACTACAATTACATAATCTCTGAGAGGAAATAAACACATGTGAAAATGACAAACAAAGACATAATCGCAAACTTCACATACTCCACATATCAATGCTTGAAATAACCATAAACATCTTCATTAATCTTTAGGAACATCACATATCTCATAAAACTTTGGAACTTGCAAAATTTGTAGAAAACTACAGCTTCTAAATGGAAAATCGAACCCTTACTATTGATTTCTTCTTCCTTTTTATAGGGAGAGTCCCAAAAAAAACAATTACAAAATATTTATGAATGCTCTGGTTGTTTATACTAATCAGTTGTGCAAGTGTGCCAATGGCCTAGCTCTCCTAATTATTACATAACAAAATTGATTCCTTATTGAAAATAAAATATTTACAAAATGTAAAATGACAGTAGTCTATCATGATTTCTGAATCAAAAAAAATTTCATTGTTGGCTCGCTTGATCTCTTGAAGTGGACCCATGCTCCACTACTCGAACTTGTGGTGGGTTAACCAACTGATCACATTTTTTCCATAGGATTGTATCTGGTGTGGGAATGTGAATAAGAGCGTTGTAATCCATCCTTAATTTTGTGAGCTCGGTGTAATTTGGCTTGGCCACGAACAAGGCCTTTACAAGCCATAACAGCTGGAAATCTCTACGTAGATAGTTTACTATGGTCCTCCCCTTGAGAGTGGCAATCTTTTCGTGTGATGAGTCTGCCTTGCTCTTGGCCTCAACTAGTAATTGTTCATATTGCTCCCATGGTAGAAGATGTCCTTGGAAATCCCAACAACTTGGTAGCCTTGCTCTAGTTCTCTGGTCAAAATTAGAATTATATGCAGCCACCAATTTTTCAGGCTCACTCACACATTCTTCGATCATATCCCTCGCTTCCTTATTCTGGATCACTTTGGAAATTTCCATTATCACACTTGTCCTATCAATGATGTCTATTGCTCTCAACTCATCAACTAACTTCTCGTTAAGGAGTTTGATAAATTTCTCAACATTGATGGCATTCTTAGCATTCTCCTCCTTAGCTGACAAGATAGAGAATTCAATGGTCTTTACTGCAACTTTTTGTTTTGAAACTAGTCTTAGGTTTTCCCATATCTTCTTTATTTCAAAGATGATAGTATCCCAAATTAGTTTCCTAGCTTCAATGAGGGACATGTTGCCCTTAAACCTATTCTTCAGAGCTTTGATCTCATCTTGTGACATTTGATACTTGTTATTGATTTGATCCACACTTGCCTGGGTGGACTTGAGTAATTTATCCTCGGTTTCTAGCATGAACTTGGTGTTTTCCAAGTCATTCTATATCTTCTTAATCTCACTCTTTGAATGTTGTAGATCTATGAGAGCCTTGGTTAACTACTTAGTGGGGTTTTGTTGGTTGTTTGGCACAACCACAACACAAATGTGAGAATCAATCTTTTGTTACAACTCCATTACCTTCAATTTTAGGGCCACCACCTCATTTTTCCTTTCTATCAATTCCTTGGCAGGTATATCCTTCTCATTTTCCACTTGAGCCAATTCCTTGGTTTGTACATGCTCTGCAGCATGCACTTTAAGTTGTTGCCTTAGTTACTGTATTTTTTACTGTGAGCCTTGGAAGATAGCATCTATGGTAGCCTTATCACTTGGATCCACTCCCAAAATGGTAATTAGATCCTTGTAACTTTCATTTTGGACATGGAGGTCCCTTGAGTTGGCCTTCTCTTGTTTCACCTCAGTAGTTGCCTTCTCTAACAACTGATTGGCCTTCATGATGGTCATGGCTCCTCTTCTTAGCTCACTATAAATCATCTCCCCTGCCTACCTATGTAAATTGATTTTTCCCTGTAAGGAGACACTAGTCTTGTCCAATGATAAGTCCATTGTTATGAATTGTGGCCCAGAGGGGAGGGACTACACTGAAGGGTGATTCGAGGAAAACTTCATCTCACTTATTTCTAGGTCAATGGCATCTAAGAGCTTGGCCTGATAGGGCATTGAATGGGAAGCCAATTGTGACAACATTTCATTCCTAAATTTATTATTCCTCTCCTTTGTTAGTTTCCCTTCCTTCCATTTAGGGCTTGTTGTTGATGTGCTTCCAATTGAACCCAGGATAGATACCTCAGTTGAACTAGAGGTGGAAAGTTGGGGATCCTCTAATTGCACCAGAAATCCTAGTTGGTCTAGGCTCTTCTCGATCAAGTTGACCTCGATATCCTCCTTTGTCTGCTCCTGGAGCTTTGCTTTCTTAGTCGAGGATGCATCCTCTATCTCAGTATCTCCTGCCTCATCAATACCCCTCTTCTAAGATTTTTCCTTTGTGTTGGGTGTCTCGACTTACATCTCTGTATTGATGGGCCATGCAACAATATTAGCCTTCCATTCTAATTCTATTTTAAATTCATGTTCATAGCCAGAGGAATTAAGCTCTTTCCTTCTGTTATAAATAATACCATGAGGATAATAATGCTAGAGCTATCCTATTTCAAAATTCAATTCCTTTAACATAATTTCCACCTATTGGAAAGCTTGTCTAGAGTTCACAACAAAGGGACCTATAGTCATGGAAAGCTTGAACATATACCCCTTCTTACCAGGGACAAAAATGGATTTGGTCTATGCTCACACTCTTCCTGGTGAACTCTAAGGAAAAAACTCTCATGGGCGCGAATATATGCAACTGGTAAGAAGGAAATTTAGACCCGTATACCCTGATTTCACTGTAGTCTTCAAACAAATACTAGTCACCAACCCTAGCATCCTTGTTGAGTTGAATAATTCTCCTCTATTGGAGCGAGACTCTGGGATGGGAGACTTTGTTGATAATTTTAGTAGTGGCCATGAAATTAGAGAGAAAGTGTGAAAACCCTTCATTATTGGGCTTTTTCTTCAGAGAACTCGTAGATCTCCCACTGAACACGGTCTACCACAGGCCCGAGCGAAACCCCTCAACAACAAAGGCATCCCCTTGAAGCCAAAACATCTCTGATACCAAATGTAGGTTTTAACCCCATACAGAAATTACCTGCATACGG